>BQNB010029542.1:0-41137 GCA_026074375.1 Tanacetum coccineum | reverse complement strand
CTAGCCACCAAAAAGTTTCTTTCAATCATCAATAAAGTCTTTATTTTCCTGCATCTTGATTCTACACATTATTGTTAAGGTATGTATGAATGATCATGGAACCTACAATATTGTTTGGGGGCTGGTTAGAGTTGCTTTTAGTTTGCCTTATTTGTTTACTTCCTCATAGGTTCATACGGGTTTAGTAAGTGCTGTCAAACGAAGGTTTTGCATCCGCATTTGTGTTTATACCGTTGTGACCCATTGCACTTTACCCGTCAAATTGGTATCAGAGCTGTAGGCTCTTGGTTGGGGACTAACCTGTTTGAACGATGGAAGCTAATACAAGTAGGATGGTTAATTTAAATGGTTCTAATTATCATGTTTGGAAAGGGAAGATGGAAGATCTCCTATATGTGAAAGACTACTACTTGCCTGTTTTTAGTACTGAGAAACCTGAGAACAAAACAGATGCAGAATGGACTATTTTGCATAGACAGGTGATCGGTCGTTTTCACACCATATATATAATATATAATAAAATATAAAATATATATAAGTCGAAAAACAACAATCAATGAAACCGAGAAGTAGTATAGAGTGTTCCCGGGTCGTTTATCCCCAACGAGGCTGTGTTGGAAAATCGATACAATCGAAGATTTTAGTTTGAAGGAGAGAATTGATTTGGGAGTGTGGAAAGGTCAAATTAGATAATAACAAACAAAAACGTTTAAGAAAAACCTAAAAATTATGAAATTAAACTAGAAAACGAGAGCACGAATCCCGAACAAAGGGGGAAAAACCTAAAATCTTTAAAAATAACCCTACGAAGAAATTTTTACTTCTAAACTACTCTAGGGACTAAATAACGAAGAATGAAAAAGACTAGACCGAAAACGGAGTTCGTTTCACGCAAAACCGGGCCAAGTGTCTTTCCCCTTTTTTTTCGAAAACTCAAAGAAGCAAAGTTGTTAAGCTCGTGGGGCTTAACAACTTTGTCTACTACAACTTTTTATGAAACGCCCTTAATAAGCTCAAAAATAAGCTTAAAAGTCAACAGTTAGCTTAAAGTGGCTTAAAACTTAGAAAAGCTAAGTCTTTTTTGGACTTGTGGTCGTTTTAAGCTAAGATTTTGACAAAAAGCCAAAAGGACTCCTAAACTAGTCTAAATAAGCTAAAAAAAACTAAGTGCTTAAAACAAATAAGCTGGAAAAAGCTTAAGTGTGACAGAAACTAATCAAAGCTTAAAACTAAAATTTCACTAAATCATTTGGACAAATAATCTAGGAAAAAGCAAATAAGCAATGAGCTTATTAGAAAAGCTCAATAAGCCAGAAAAGGAAAATAAGCAACCCCTTCACCTAAGTCATTCAAAAACAGTCAAGAGCCAAGTTTGGCCTTAAAAATAAGCCATCAAATAAGCTTCCTAGATGTTGAAACTCCAGGGGCTTATACAAGAGCTTATAGGCTCTTGAAATAAGCCAAGAACTTGGGCTTAAGTGTGCCTAAAGGGCAAGCAATAAGAGCTTAAAATCTCCCCTTTGCACCAGGGGAGATTAAAGCTTAACTCAAGGGCTTATTTGACAGCTTTTTAAAAGCTGTCAAATAAGCTCTAAATTCAAAAACAAGCTTGAGCAGCTTAAGTACCCTAGCTCATGGACTTATGCACCAATTTTTAGCTTTTAAAAATCATTTTATCTTGCTGAATTTTGAAGGTGAAAAAGGGTCTTTGCTTTTTAAAACTGTCACTTGAAAAACTTGGTGATTTTTGACTCACCAAAGTCAAAAGACCAAAGGTGTTTTGACAGCTTCTTTAACACACAAAAATAGCACACTTTTTGACACTTAAACTCAAACTCACAAGTGCTTAACTAAATAAGCACTTGTGGTGTTTTAAAAACCTCACAGTTAAAAACATGTTTTATAAAACTTTTGAAAACAGTTTTCAAACTAAAAGAACCTATAAAACAGCTTAAATGAAGCTTAAAACTTAAACTTAAACTAGCTAACTTATCTCAACCCATAGACAAAAGTATTTTGACCCATTTTCAGAGCTGACCCAAACACCCCTTAAGTCTAACTGCCCCAATCTTATTGTACTTTAAAAACTATTTTAAAAACTAAAACAGCTAGAACCTTTTATCTACTCACACTAGTTTTCACCTAATTAAGCTACTTTAAAACTCAAACCTACAGCTTAAGTGTAAAAATAAGCTAGTTTCTCTCCTAGCCCTTTACACTAACAATGACAGTTTTAAGAGATAAACTGAGATTAGACAAAATTTATTTAATGAAAACTTAAAACAGCTAAATAACAAGCCTAAAAAAATATGTTTGCAAAGAATTGAACAGGAATTAAAAGTAAATAAGCTAATGTCTTAAGCTAAAATTAAACTAAAATGAAGTTTGAGAAATGAACCTTGATTTTTTTTGTAGTCTCAGTCACAAGCCACTCTTGTTGAGTGAGTGGCTTAAAAGCTTATACCTAAGTGGCACCTTGCCTCTATACCCTGAGCTTTTAAGCTCAATAAGCTAATATTAGCTTATTCTCCAAATAGCTTCCAATTTTTACTCAATTGAACTCTAATGAGTATATTTTGATATAAAATGAACTAAACAAGTTAATGAATGACTTTTAACAAGTTTTAACTGAATTTGAGCTTGTGGGAATGTAATAAGCTTTAATGAGCTTATTACAAGCTTATTGCTAAAAAATGGCTTATTACTTGAAAATTAAAACTCAAACTCAACACAACTAGCTTATATTGCTTAGAAATGGAAAGTACAAGTGAATTCACAAGAAGTACAACTGAAAATAAAGGCTTAAAAAAAACTTAATTGCAACAGTACACGAAACTGAAAAAAAATACAAAGAAAATTTTAAAAACTCGAAAAAATTAACTAACTCCAAAAACTACTCTTTTCTACATAAAAAAAACTACTTAAAAACTATATATCAGCCACAATGGCTTTACAAAGCTTTTTATAGGAAAAACGACTAGGTCTTGACTTCTTGTCTTCATCCAGTTGTGCTTGTTTGTAGACACAAAAATGTGAAGTGTGCTTGTTGTGAGAGTGTAGAAAACACAAACAATTCTTAGTCCTTGGATTGCCTTTGTGCTTGTCAACATCATGCTCCACCCATCATCATGCTCGCAAAGATTGAGATTGCCAAGTTTGGCAATTGGGGATTTGTGATAGGGATTATGGTTAATCCCTGTGGTATAATATTTGTAGGGTTTGAGGAGAAAACGAAGGGTAAAGACTGGTATGGGGGGAATACATTTTAGGCGGGAAAAATTGGGTTTATAAAGGTTGGGGGTGACAGGGTGGAAGTTTGGGGAAATGGCAGCTTTGGTCCCTCAAAGATATATGTTTTATTGCATTCATCGTCCTTGTGGTTATATAACTTTGGGGACTTGGCAAGTTAAGTCCCCAAACGTTATAATACTAATTGCATGAACCGTCCTTGTGGGTTAGTAGTCTTAGGACTTTGACAGAAATGGCCCTTGTAGTACAACTCTCCCTTATTGACAGTTTTCACCCTTCTCTTTATTTCTTCTTTTTCTTCTTTAAATATAAGTTTAGGGTTTGGCAATTTTAACCCTCAAACTTATATTTCTTCACATGTTGCCTATTTGATTGTCGGGGTTGAACATTGGTTGACTTTCAGGCTTGCTTGGACTTTGACTTTGTCTTTTCCTTGCTTTTCCATTCCGAGTCCGGTTTTGTCGTTTTGGCTTTGTTTTTTGTCCTTTTCTTAGTTATCCGTTCCTGCACAATACAATTAGCAAAACAAGCGTATATTTGGCATTTTAAGTCCGTTTTTGGTTATTTTAGCTTGTTTTTAAAGGTAAAAGGTATGTGTAATTAAACACATACCAGGCAGCCCCTTAATACCCCTTCGTCCATTCCTCTTATTTCATCTCCCTTCATACAATGTGCCATACTAGGATCATCCTGACATACATCATCCTCTTCAATAATTTTCTTTAACAACTCGCTTTTCCTTTATTAACAAGTTACTCTTTCCTCTGCTTGTAATAAGCTACCTTGTCAATATTCCATTTAAGCATTTTAGCATCATTTGGATCCTTTTTTACTAATAAAATCATCCACCAATTCCTTATTTCTCATATCATTCAAGTCTCCTTGTCCATTAATATCATACATTTCTAATACAGTATACTTATTTGCAGACCTTCTCATTGCAGATAGGATTTCTTTATGAACACTCCAGGCCTTTTTTTTAGATGCTTGTTTTTGACCATTTTGCTTTTCTACATTTATCTTATCCACCCCTTTCTTCTGTGCTTCCATACCTTCACTCTTTCCATTGCCCCTCATTCACATCTTTCTTCTTTGGCTGGTAAGCAAACTATGTTACATGCTTCTCTTTACTCTTTACTTGCTTATTATTTCCAGTCCTTAGAGGCTGAGTATTTGGTCTGAAGTTTTGCCTCATCACTTTTTCTCCATTACTACCAGTTTTCCTGTTTTTCACTTCCATAAAACCCCCCTCCTCATACATCTGTTTCTTATTCTCCTATTTCTTTTGTTCCTCATTACCAGTCACTGTATCACTTACTTTCTTTTCTACTCTTATGTTTTTAGGACAACTCTGTGTATTATGCCCAAACACACAGCAATCTAGGCACATAGATGGCTTCTAATCATACATCACCTTAACATTCTTCCTACAGGTTACCTAATTCAATCCATTCTTATAGACAATTTCAATATCATCGGGCAAGGGCTTTTGGGCTGACACTTAAATTAAAACTCTTGCATGCCTTACCTTTTCCACTCCATTCTTACACATTGTTGCAGTGACAACATCAATCACCATAGGTTTTCCTACCCTACTGGCCAAATCACTAATACCCTTTTTGGTCCAGGCTTTAAGGGGCACATTGCATATTCTGATCCACAATGGTACTTTAGCAGGTTGACTTGTCCAAACACACATTTATGTCCCATTTTTGAACAATCAAGTGTTTACTATTAATCGTCCATGGCCTATTATTCACAATAAAATTCATTCCCTCAGTATTACGAAATTTCATGAAGTATATACCATTAGTGGTGTCAATTATGTCTTTGAATCCATACCTACTTCATACCTACTCCACATCTTCTTTAAGTTGTACCTTAGCTAATTTATAGACATTCTATAGCCAACAAAGTAACAATAGACAGTCATTTTTCATCTTTTACTTCCCTTTGCTACAAGCACTTCATCAAATACAACCACCTCATTTTCATTACTATCAACAATGACAATAACATTAGCATAGGTTTTAACCCCCACTTTTCCATTCTCTTGCTTATTCGGTTCCTTATTCAGTTCCTCATTCTCTTGCCTATTAGTACTACCATACAAATTTTGACTTCCAATGACCGGTTCCTCATCCAGTTCCTCATTTAATTCCTCATTCAGTTCCTCATTCAGTTCCTCATTTTGTTCCTCATTCGGTTCCTCATTTGGTTCCTTATTCAGTTTCTCATTCACTTTAAAAAGTTGGAAAACCTCGGTTCATGAACACAAGACCCAAATCAAACAATGACATAGGTGGTTGCTTTAAAAAATTTAGAGAAACATGATGCGTGTGTCTAAAAGATGGAAAAATTTGGCATTGCCACATGACCCATGTACGGCAAGACACTTTGTCTCGCTCATAGGCGTTCTACTTCTGGTTATTGTGTTTTCATTGGGATAATCTTTTCTTATGGTCCTCTAAGCGACAACATACATACCCATATCAAGTGTTGAGGCTGAGTACATAGGTGTTGCTAATGTTGTTGCCGAAATGGTCTAGCTTCATAATCTTAACCTTCATACACTATTATTATTTGCCACGCTTGTGTATTGTGACAATGTTAGTGACGGGTAAAGTGCAATGGGTCACAAGAAAAACGTATAAAACACAAATGCGGAAGCAAAACCTTCGTTAGACAAGCACTTACCCCAACCCTTATGTAACTATTAGAAGTAAGACAACAATAAGGCAGAAACTAAAAGCAACTCTAACCAGTCCCCCAAACAATCTCAAATCAACCAATCCAGCAGTATTAAAGATAAACAAACCCACACCAAGAACACCAAGCTTTTAGCGTGGAAAACCCCAAAGTGGTAAAAACCACGGGACACCTAGTGCCGCTTAAATCCACTATCAAGCAAGAGAGGTACAATAAAGTCTTCTATAGAAACACCTGAGGCATACAAACATATCATCATAATCTTGGAATTCAATATAAACAAGAAATATGCAACAAACGAAAGGAACAAAAAGGAAGAATATCACCAAACAACTGCAATCTTCCCGGTAAGAAACAAACTTCCAGGCCTCAAAATCAAGATCCCAACGGTCAAAACCTTCCTTTATAAATATGCAAGGAAGCTTCAATCTAACAATCGTGACGATTCCGACGGTGTAAAAAACTTCGAGATCGAGCGAAACACTGCTGCTGGGTTTTTAGGTGATTAAGAACTCCGAAAATCTTTTTTTTTCTTTTCTTACTCTCTTCTCTCTTGTTTTTCACACTTTATAATGAGCATAAGGATGCCCTAAATAAGGACTAAATGGACCCAAGATGGGCCCCAATGTGTTGGGCTCTTAATCCTCATGGACTAAGAAAATACCCAACAAATCTCCCCCATTTTCTGTCTATGAGGATGAGTTCGCCATCCCGGCGAACGAGCAACAGATCTTCAACTTTTCTCTTGCTACAGCCTTCGTCAACATATCGGAAGCATTATCATCCGTATGAACTTTATTAAGTTCAAACATACCATCTTCAATGGCATCTCTAATCCAATGATACCGGATATCAATATGTTTTGTTCTTTTATGAAACATCGAATTCTTAGCAAGGTGAATAGTACTTTGATTGTCACAAAGAACCGCATAACGTTGTTGCTTGAAACCAAGTTCTTGCAAAAACCTTTTCAACCACAATAGTTCTTTGCACGCTTCCGTTGCTGCCACATACTCAGCCTCTGTTGTAGACAAGGCCACACACTTTTGCAATCTTGATTGCCATGAAACAGCTCCCCCTGCAAAGGTCATCAAATATCCAGAAGTGGACTTCATGTTGTCCTTATTTCCAGCCAAATCTGAGTCTGTGTAACCAACAAGCATGGGTTTCCCATTTCCAAATGTGATACCCAATTTGGAAGTACCTCGCAGATATCGAAATATCCATTTAACAGCTTCCCAATGCTTCTTACCAGGATTTGACAGGAACCGACTGACAACACCAACCGCATGAGCTAAATCCGGCCTTGTACACACCATAGCATACATTAAGCTACCAACCGCTGAGGCATATGGAACTCTATCCATCTTTTCAATATTCTTCTTAGAAGAAGGACAATCCTTATCAGTAAGCTTAAAGTTGGGAGTTAGAGGGGAACTAACCACTTTAGCTTTATCCATGTTGAACCTGCGCAGCACCTTCTCAATGTATTGCTCTTGTGATATATGCAACTTCTTGGCACCTCTATCGCGGAAAATACGAATGCCAAGCTTTATCCAAGTCTTTCATAGCAAAGAATTTGCTCAAATCTTGCTTCAATTGGGCAATTCTTTCAATGTTCTTGCCAACAATCAGCATATCATCAACATATAGCAATAAGATGATGAAGTCATCATCACCAAACCTCTGAAAGAAAACACAATGATCAGAAAAAGTCTTTCGGAAGCCTTGCTTCCCTATAACCGACTCAAACTTCTTGTACCACTGTCTCGGTGCTTGCTTCAACCCATACAAACTCTTCTGAAGTCTACACACGTAGTCTTCCTTCCCCTTAACCTGAAACCCTTCAGGTTGTTCCATATAGATTTCTTTATCCAGATCACCATGAAGGAAAGCTGTCTTGACATCCATTTGCTCCACCTCAAGATCGAGGCTAGCCGCCAAACCAAGAACAACTCGAATAGATCCCATCTTCACGACTGGAGAGAAAATCTCATCAAAATCAATACCTTTCTTCTGACTGAAACCTTTAACCACCAATCTGGCCTTGTACCTCGGTCTAGGAGTATACTCTTCAGTCTTCAATTTGTAAACCCATTTGTTTTTCAAAGCTCTCTTGCCCTTAGGCAACTTCGTCAACTCAAAGGTATTGTTCTCATACAAGGATTTCATCTCATCTTGCATGGCATCAAACCATTCTTTCTTGTGTTCATCTTCCATAGCTTCTGCATAACACTCGGGCTCTCCCCCATCAGTGAGTAAAACATACTCATTTGCAGAATAGCGTGTGGAAGGATGATGATCTCTAGTGGACCGCCTAAGCGGAACAAATGGTGGCATAGGCACTGGCAACTCAGGATGAACGTCTTCATCTAGGTTTGGTTGCTCTTGAGCATCAACATCATCAGCACCATGTTCTTCATCATTTTGTTCTTCATCATTCTGAATATCATCTCCAAACTGTGCATCAAAATGTTTCGGATCTAAGTTAATAGGATCATCATTATGTTGAGGAATTGTCTCCTTCTCAGTCTTCTCATCATCTTTCAAAGTTTGATCTTCGTCAAACTCTACATCTCGGCTGCGAACAAGTTTCTTTTGTACTGGGTCATACAACCTGTACCCAAGTTCATCTTGACCATACCCGAGGAACACACATGGCTTATTCTTCACATCAAGCTTTGATCTTTCATCTTTGGGAATATGCACAGATGCCTTACATCCAAAGACTCGTAAATGATGGTATGAAACATCTTTGCCGCTCCAAACCCTGTCAGGAACATCAAAACGCAAAGGAACACAAGGGGTTAAATTAATAACATGTACCGCCGTATTCAAAGCCTCACCCCAAAAAGAAGCAGGCAACCCTGCATGTGAAAGCAAACATCTGACTCTCTCAACCAAGGTTCTATTCATCCGCTCTGCCAAGCCATTCAATTGCGGTGTCTTCGGTGGAGTCTTTTGATGCTGAATTCCATGCTCTCTACAATACGCGTCAAAGGGGCCAATGTATTCACCTCCATTATCACTTCGAATACATTTAAGTTTCTTCCCTGTCTGCCTCTCAACTAAAGCATGAAACTGCTTAAACACATCCAATACTTGATCTTTAGTCTTCAAGGTGTATACCCAAACCTTCCTTGAATGATCATCGATGAAAGTGACAAAATACGAACACCCACCAAGTGTCTTAGTCTTCATGGGACCACAAACATCGGAATGTACCAGATCAAGTATGTTCTCCGTCCTAAAAGAAGGACGACTCTTAAAAGCACGTCTAGTCTGCTTTCCTGCCAAACAGTGAGAGCACTTCTTCAGGTTAATATCATGCACACCGGATAACACATTCTTCTTAGAAAGAATAGACATCCCTTTTTCACTCATGTGACCAAGTCTCTTATGCCATAACTCGGTCATATCATCATTGTCTATAGCATTGACAATGCTCTTGGAGATCTTCGGATGTGTCATGTATAACTTGGATTCCCTTTTCCCTCTTGCAACAATCAATGATCCGAGAGTCACTTTCCACAAGCCATTACCAGAACTGTTGTGGTAACCATCTTCATCAAGAAGACCTGTTGAGATAATATTGAGTCTCATATCCGGGACATGTTTCACATTATGCAAAACCAATTCCATCCCTGTGTCAAACTTCAAACAAATATCTCCAATACCAGCAATCCTAGATAGCCCAGTATTACCCATCCTAACAACACCGAAATCACCTGGTGTGTAAGATGAAAAATATTCTTTTCGTGTTGCAACATGACACGTAGCACCACTATCAAGAATCCAACTCGAATCATCATGAGCAAGGTTAACCATATCATAATCTGAACAAACAAAGAACTCATCTGTGGTGGTATTTACTTCAGTACTGTCATCACCATCATCATCTTTCTTGTGCTTGTTCTTCTGATTATTGTAGTTTTTCTTCTTGTTCTCCTTTTTCAACTGTCTGCAGAACTTCATTGTGTGTCCTTTCTTGTGGCAGTGATAACATTCAACATCAGCAAATTTTCCTTTGCTAGAACTGCTACGATGATTACCTCTGTTACTCGGGCCTCTACTTTTACTTCTCCCCTGCCTTTCTGTGACCAAGACATCTGAATGTGAAGAGGAACCTTGTGACTTTCTTCTCATCTCTTCATTCAAAATACTACCTTTAGCCAATTCCATGGTGATAACACCATCTGGTGCAGAGTTGGACAAGGATGTCCTAAAAGTTTCCCAAGTATCCGGTAAAGTACCAAGAAGCCACAAGCCTTGAATCTCATCTTCAAACTTGATACCCATACCTGCAAGCTGATTTATAATACCCTGAAACACATTTAAGTGATCGGTAACAGGGGACCCATCAGTATACTTTAATCTCATCATTTGCTTGATTAAGAACAACTTGTTGTTTCCAGTTTTTCGAGCATATAACTGTTCAAGTTTGTTCCAAAGAGTACGAGCATGCGTCTCCTCACAAATATGGTTCAAAACATTATCATCAACCCACTGCCTAATATAACCACAAACCTGTCTATGCAAAATAGTCCATTCTGCATCTGTTTTGTTCTCAGGTTTCTCAGTACTAAAAACAGGCAAGTAGTAGTCTTTCACATAAAGGAGATCTTCCATCTTCCCTTTCCAAACATGATAATTAGAACCATTCAAATTAACCATCCTACTTGTATTAGCTTCCATCGTTCAAACAGGTAAGTCCCCAACCAAGAGCCTACAGCTCTGATACCAATTTGACGGGTAAAGTGCAATGGGTCACAACGGTATAAACACAAATGCGGAAGCAAAACCTTCGTTTGACAGCACTTACCCAAACCCGTATGAACCTATGAGGAAGTAAACAAATAAGGCAAACTAAAAGCAACTCTAACCAGCCCCCAACCAATATCAAATTAACCGAATCAGCAGGTATTAAAGATAATCAAACACACACCAAGAACACCAAGCTTTTAGCATGGAAAACCCCAAAGTGGGTAAAAAAACCACGGGACACCTAGTGCCGCTTAAATCCACTATCAAGCAAGAGAGGTACACAAAGTCTTCTCTAGATAACACTAGAGGCATACAACAATCATCATAATCTTGGAATCAATATCAAGATATATGGCAACAAACAAAGAACAAGGAAGGAAGAATATCACCAAACAACTTGCAATCTGCCCGGGTAAGAAACAGAACTTACAGGCCTCAAAATCAAGATCCCAACGGTCAAAACCTTCCTTTATATGCAAGGAATCTTCAGTCCAAAAATCATGACGATCCGACGGTGCAAACTCCGGGGATCGACGAAACACTGCTGCTGGGTTTTGGGTAATAAGAACTTCGAAAATCTTCTTCCTTTTTTTCTTTTTTTTTTTCTTCTCTCTTATTTTTCACACTTTATAATGAGCATAAGGATGCCCTAAATAAAGACTAAATGGACCCAAGATGGGCCCCAATGTGTTGGGCTCTTAATCCTCATGGACTAAGAAAATACCCAAGAAATCTCCCCCATTTTCTGACTATAAGGATGAGTTCGCCATCCCGGCGAACGAGCTACAAATCTTCAACTTTTCTCTTGCTACAGCCTTCGTCAACATATCAGAAGCATTATCATCCGTATGAACTTTATTAAGTTCAAACATACCATCTTCAATGGCATCTCTAATCCAATGATACCGGATATCAATATGTTTTGTTCTTTTATGAAACATCGAATTCTTAGCAAGGTGAATAGTACTTTGATTGTCACAAAGAACCGCATAACGTTGTTGCTTGAAACCAAGTTCTTGCAAAAACCTTTTCAACCACAATAGTTCTTTGCACGCTTCCGTTGCTGCCACATACTCAGCCTCTGTTGTAGACAAGGCCACACACTTTTGCAATCTTGATTGCCATGAAACAGCTCCCCCTGCAAAGGTCATCAAATATCCAGAAGTGGACTTCATGTTGTCCTTATTTCCAGCCAAATCTGAGTCTGTGTAACCAACAAGCATGGGTTTCCCATTTCCAAATGTGATACCCAATTTGGAAGTACCTCGCAGATATCGAAATATCCATTTAACAGCTTCCCAATGCTTCTTACCAGGATTTGACAAGAACCGACTGACAACACCAACCGCATGAGCTAAATCTGGCCTTGTACACACCATAGCATACATTAAGCTACCAACCGCTGAGGCATATGGAACTCTATCCATCTTTTCAATATTCTTCTTAGAAGAAGGACAATCCTTATCAGTAAGCTTAAAGTTGGGAGTTAGAGGGGAACTAACCACTTTAGCTTTATCCATGTTGAACCTGCACAGCACATTCTCAATGTATTGCTCTTATGATATATGCAACTTCTTAGCACCTCTATCGCGGAAAATCCGAATGCCAAGGATTAGTTTTGCTGGCCCCAAGTCTTTCATAGCAAAGGATTTGCTCAAATCTTGCTTCAATTGGGCAATTCATCCAATGTTCTTGCCAACAATCAGCATATCATCAACATATAGCAATAAGATGATGAAGTCATCATCACCAAACCTCTGAAAGAAAACACAATGATCAGAAAAAGTCTTTCGGAAGCTTTGCTTCCCTATAACTGACTCAAACTTCTTGTACCACTGTCTCGGTGCTTGCTTCAACCCATACCAACTCTTTTGAAGTCTACACACATAGTCTTCCTTCCCCTTAACCTAAAACCCTTCAGGTTGTTCCTTATAGATTTCTCTATCCAGATCACCATGAAGGAAAACTGTCTTGACATCCATTTGCTCCACCTCAAGATCGAGGCTAGCCGCCAAACTAAGAACAACTCGAATAGATTCCATCTTCACGACTGGAGAGAAAATCTCATCAAAATCAATACCTTTCTTCTGCCTGAAACCTTTAACCACCAATCTAGCCTTGTACCTCTGTCTAGGAGTATACTCTTCAGTCTTCAATTTGTAAACCCATTTTTTTTCAAAGCTCTCTTGCCCTTAGGCAACTTCGTCAACTCAAAGGTATTGTTCTCATACAAGGATTTCATCTCATCTTGCATGGCATCAAACCATTCTTTCTTGTGTTCATCTTCCATAGCTTCTGCATAACACTCGGGCTCTCCCCCATCAGTGAGTAAAACATACTCATTTGCAGAATAGCGTGTGGAAGGATGATGATCTCTAGTGGACCGCCTAAGCGGAACAAATGGTGGCATAGGCACTGGCAACTCAGGATGAACGTCTTCATCTAGGTTTGGTTGCTCTTGAGCATCAACATCATCAGCACCATGTTCTTCATCATTTTGTTCTTCATCATTTTGTTCTTCATCATTCTAAATATCATCTCCAAACTGTGCATCAAAATGTTTTGGAGGAACCAGATCTAAGTCAATAGGATCATCATTATGTTGAGGAATTGTCTCCTTCTTAGTCTTCTCAACATCTTTCAAAGTTTGATCTTCGTCAAACTCTACATCTCGGCTGTGAACAAGTTTCTTTTGTACTAGGTCATACAACCTGTACCCAAGTTCATCTTAACCATACCCGAGGAACACACATGGCTTATTCTTTACATCAAGCTTTGATCTTTCATCTTTGGGAATATGCACAGATGCCTTACATCCAAAGACTCGTAAATGATGGTATGAAACATCTTTGCCGCTCCAAACCCTGTCAGGAACATCAAAACGCAAAGGAACACAAGGGGTTAAATTAATAACATGTACCGCCGTATTCAAAGCCTCGCCCCAAAAAGAAGCAGGCAACCCTGCATGTGAAAGCAAACATCTGACTCTCTCAACCAAGGTTCTATTCATCCGCTCTGCCAAGCCATTCAATTGCGGTGTCTTCGGTGGAGTCTTTTGATGCTGAATTTCATGCTCTCTACAATACGCGTCAAAGGGGCCAATGTATTCACCTCCATTATCACTTCGAATACATTTAAGTTTCTTCCCTGTCTGCCTCTCAACTAAAGCATGAAACTGCTTAAACACATCCAATACTTGATCTTTAGTCTTCAAGGTGTATACCCAAACCTTCCTTGAATGATCATCGATGAAAGTGACAAAATACGAACACCCACCAAGTGTCTTAGTCTTCATGGGACCACAAACATTTCCAGATCAAGTATGTTCTCCGTCCTAAAAGAAGGACGACTCTTAAAAGCACGTTTAGTCTGCCTTCCTGCCAAACAGTGAGAGCACTTCTTCAGGTTAATATCATGCACACCGGATAACACATTCTTCTTAGAAAGAATAGACATCCCTTTTTCACTCATGTGACCAAGTCTCTTATGCCATAACTCGGTCATATCATCATTGTCTATAGCATTGATAATGCTCTTGGAGATCTTCGGATGCGTCATGTATAACTTGGATTCCATTTTCCCTCTTGCAACAATCAATGATCCGAGAGTCACTTTCCACAAGCCATTACGAGAACTGTTGTGGTAACCATCTTCATCAAGAAGACCTGTTGAGATAATATTGAGTCTCATATCCGGGACATGTTTCACATTATGCAAAACCAATTCCATCCTTGTGTCAAACTTCAAACAAATATCTCCAATACCAGCAATCCTAGATAGCCCAGTATTACCCATCCTAACAACACCGAAATCACCTGGTGTGTAAGATGAAAAATATTCTTTTCGTGTTGCAACATGACACGTAGCACCACTATCAAGAATCCAACTCGAATCATCATGAGCAAGGTTAACCATATCATAATCTGAACAAACAAAGAACTCATCTGTGGTGGTATTTACTTCAGTACTGTCATCACCATCATCATCTTTCTTGTGCTTGTTCTTCTGATTATTGTAGTTTTTCTTCTTGTTCTCCTTTTTCAACTGTCTGCAGAACTTCATTGTGTGTCCTTTCTTGTGGCAGTGATAACATTCAACATCAGCAAATTTTCCTTTGCTAGAACTGCTACGATGATTACCTCTGTTACTCGGGCCTCTACTTTTACTTCTCCCCTGCCTTTCTGTGACCAAGACATCTGAATGTGAAGAGGAACCTTGTGACTTTCTTCTCATCTCTTCATTCAAAATACTACCTTTAGCCAATTCCATGGTGATAACACCATCTGGTGCAGAGTTGGACAAGGATGTCCTAAAAGTTTCCCAAGTATCCGGTAAAGTACCAAGAAGCCACAAGCCTTGAATCTCATCTTCAAACTTGATACCCATACCTGCAAGCTGATTTATAATACCCTGAAACACATTTAAGTGATCGGTAACAGGGGACCCATCAGTATACTTTAATCTCATCATTTGCTTGATTAAGAACAACTTGTTGTTTCCAGTTTTTCGAGCATATAACTGTTCAAGTTTGTTCCAAAGAGTACGAGCATGCGTCTCCTCACAAATATGGTTCAAAACATTATCATCAACCCACTGCCTAATATAACCACAAACCTGTCTATGCAAAATAGTCCATTCTGCATCTGTTTTGTTCTCAGGTTTCTCAGTACTAAAAACAGGCAAGTAGTAGTCTTTCACATAAAGGAGATCTTCCATCTTCCCTTTCCAAACATGATAATTAGAACCATTCAAATTAACCATCCTACTTGTATTAGCTTCCATCGTTCAAACAGGTAAGTCCCCAACCAAGAGCCTACAGCTCTGATACCAATTTGACGGGTAAAGTGCAATGGGTCACAACGGTATAAACACAAATGCGGAAGCAAAACCTTCGTTTGACAGCACTTACCCAAACCCGTATGAACCTATGAGGAAGTAAACAAATAAGGCAAACTAAAAGCAACTCTAACCAGCCCCCAAACAATATCAAATCAACCAAATCAGCAGGTATTAAAGATAATCAAACACACACCAAGAACACCAAGCTTTTAGCGTGGAAAACCCCAAAGTGGGTAAAAACCACGGGACACCTAGTGCCGCTTAAATCCACTATCAAGCAAGAGAGGTACACAAAGTCTTCTCTAGATAACACTAGAGGCATACAACAATCATCATAATCTTGGAATCAATATCAAGATATATGGCAACAAACAAAGAACAAGAAAGGAAGAATATCACCAAACAACTTGCAATCTGCCCGGGTAAGAAACAGAACTTCCAGGCCTCAAAATCAAGATCCCAACGGTCAAAACCTTCCTTTATATGCAAGGAAGCTTCAGTCCAAAAATCGTGACGATCCGACGGTGCAAACTCCGGGGATCGACGAAACACTGCTGCTGGGTTTTGGGTGATAAGAACTCCGAAAATCTTCTTCTTTTTTTCTTTTCTTACTCTCTTCTCTCTTGTTTTTTCACACTTTATAATGAGCATAAGGATGCCCTAAATAAGGACTAAATGGACCCAAGATGGGCCCCAATGTGTTGGGCTCTTAATCCTCATGGACTAAGAAAATACCCAACAAATCTCCCCCATTTTCTGTCTATGAGGATGAGTTCGCCATCCCGGCGAACGAGCAACAGATCTTCAACTTTTCTCTTGCTACAGCCTTCGTCAACATATCGGAAGCATTATCATCCGTATGAACTTTATTAAGTTCAAACATACCATCTTCAATGGCATCTCTAATCCAATGATACCGGATATCAATATGTTTTGTTCTTTTATGAAACATCGAATTCTTAGCAAGGTGAATAGTACTTTGATTGTCACAAAGAACCGCATAACGTTGTTGCTTGAAACCAAGTTCTTGCAAAAACCTTTTCAACCACAATAGTTCTTTGCACGCTTCCGTTGCTGCCACATACTCAGCCTCTGTTGTAGACAAGGCCACACACTTTTGCAATCTTGATTGCCATGAAACAGCTCCCCCTGCAAAGGTCATCAAATATCCAGAAGTGGACTTCATGTTGTCCTTATTTCCAGCCAAATCTGAGTCTGTGTAACCAACAAGCATGGGTTTCCCATTTCCAAATGTGATACCCAATTTGGAAGTACCTCGCAGATATCGAAATATCCATTTAACAGCTTCCCAATGCTTCTTACCAGGATTTGACAGGAACCGACTGACAACACCAACCGCATGAGCTAAATCCGGCCTTGTACACACCATAGCATACATTAAGCTACCAACCGCTGAGGCATATGGAACTCTATCCATCTTTTCAATATTCTTCTTAGAAGAAGGACAATCCTTATCAGTAAGCTTAAAGTTGGGAGTTAGAGGGGAACTAACCACTTTAGCTTTATCCATGTTGAACCTGCGCAATATCAAGTGTTTCCACTTCTGATACACTTCAAAGACAGCTTCAGCACTTTTACTTTGCATGATTCAGGCTTAGATCAAACCTTATAAAGACGCGTTGGCCGGTTTTTATTGTAATAAAGAGGTTGTGGGTACTAAGAGTCTTTGATGGCCGTATGTTTGTGTGAGTTTTTGTGAAATGGATAAGTTAAACTGCTTCCTACTTGCGCCCATGCTATTCATATAGATTGTAATATATACATGGCTGCAGTCGAATTCGACGTGTCCCCATTGTAGAAATACAACTTATTTAACGATGTTTTGCCCATGAACACATAAACCCAGTTTTTGAATTTGATAATTGCGAGAAGCAGATGAGAGGGGTTAGCTCTTGGTATAAAGACATTTGAAAACCGTAACAAATGGTTGCTGAAAAAGGTGTTTTCTTGGTGAGACTTTGGTAAGTTATAGGAAATTGACCTAAAGGGAAGAAGAAAACGTAAATAGTAGAGACTAGCAGCAGTAAATTGGATGCAAGAAGTATGCTATCAATGGTTCGTATAGATTAATTGTGGTTGAGTGATTCGAGCCTCAAGTTGCTCTAATCGAAAAAGAGACCGACAAGACAGAAAAAGATTTGTGGAAGGGGAAGAAGGGAATGAAAACTTGAAAGCTAACGATGATGATATGGAAGGAAAAAGATTCATATTGGTCGAAAACTGATAGTTAATCAGGATTCCAAGATCTGGTTAAGGTCTAGGAAAAAAAAGAGAAATTAGTAAGTTGCTTCTGAGAAATCAAATGCAAAAATCCATCTTCAGTTACAAGGAATTACCCTGATGAGCAAAATGGCAAGGTACTGAAATAGAGGTTGTTGATTAATCCTACTAATTATTGATTATTAACTATATTGAATTGATTCTGAACCATGCCATTTGGTACTGGTAAATGGCAGTCTACTTTGTTTAGTCAGTGTTTCTTAAAACCAATAAACGCATGCATAATGTTTATAAAATCCCTTATACAAGAACAGCAAGCAGTTTATCTGTGTCCAAAATTTATGAGACGTGTTTAGTTCAGTGGCTGCATCTCAATTCTTTTATGACGTCCATATCACACAGATTCAGACCTATCAAGTGTATTAGTTACTTGAATACAATCTGTTGTTCTCTAACTTTTCGCATATATTTTATCGAAGATGCAATTTCCTTGTGCGTTTGAAAGCAAAGGAACTTCAAAGTAGCTTTCTAGTATACAAAAAGTCGAAACATTAAACAGCTAGATGGCTTGCATCTTAAAACCCTGATCAAGATCAAAGTGTAATTAGTTAAAGATCAGTATTTCTTGTTAGAATTCAAGGCAAACATCTTTAAGGGGGTGTTTGGTAAGCTCATTTAAACAACTTGTGCTTATTTATAAGAACAAATCAACTTACACCGGATCAAAACACAATGCAGGAATTGTGTTAGCGTTTGCTTATTAGACCTGTTGTCAGCTTATATAAGGTCTAAGCATAGGCTAGTTGGCTTTATAAAAAAATCTGAAAGGGTTTATTAGCTATGCCAAAACACAATAAGCCAATAAGTCTTATAAGTTTACCCAAACACCCCTT
Organism: Tanacetum coccineum; assembly: GCA_026074375.1. Taxonomy (NCBI): domain Eukaryota; kingdom Viridiplantae; phylum Streptophyta; class Magnoliopsida; order Asterales; family Asteraceae; genus Tanacetum; species Tanacetum coccineum. The sequence continues at coordinate 22,442 of BQNB010029542.1, read as the reverse complement.
ACAAGTATTGTGCCTTCAAAATTAAGATAAGAAACTGTTTTAAGAGCATAATTCAATGATGGGGCAAACTTTTACTTTTGCTTTTACAAATTCTCTTTTACTTTTTTTTTATCATGGCTTTGGTTGTTTCTACTGCTTCTTTTTAGCCATACTTTTTATAGAGTTGTGTGTGGAGTGATAGTGGGATCCATGAAGGCAAATGTGAGCAGTGTGCAGCATGAAGAATCTTTCTTTATCTCTAGTGAAGGAAGGTCTGTTTTATAACTTTTTTCATGGTTCCAATTTTGTGTATGGTGGTGATGGTGTGGGGCATGTGGATTGTTCCTTTTTATCTATGTGGTCTTGTTTTGGTTATGAAATGTTTTCTACTTGTATGGTGTGACTTTGCAAGTCATGTTTTGGATGAATGCTACATTTGAGTCATGTATTTTGTTGGGTGTTCCTATGGTACAAAAAGAATCTAAGATAAAACATATATGACTCTTGCATAACATATTGAGCAACACCCGTCAAAATTTGGAACCATTTCGACCCATATAACCTCAATTTATGTTCATTCCATTGTTTTGATGATTCCAAACCTATACACCAAAACACAGACAATTACAACGGTAGGTATGAACACAACGTGGTATAAACAAATAGCTTCAAATTTTCATTTCTCAAAACACATCTCTTGATTTAAACCAAGTGTTTTTCCCGCCAAAAACATTTCATAAAGCAGTAAATTCCTCGATTCACTGTGATCATCAAACGACCTCGCACTTGTCAACATGCACAAGTTACTGGCAGCATTCCAACAGAGCCAATTGATTGTCAGGTTAACGCAGAAGGTTTCATGTCGACAAGAATTGACGAATACCTCATAGAAAACTTCCGCAGCATCTGATCATCGTCATCATCATCTTCCAAAAGCCCCGGACCTTCATCAAAATTTAACAAATAGCTAGCGGGATCATACCGAAATGCACCATGGACACACCTTTGTTTGTTAAACTGACGAATAAACGTTTTCCATTTTGGACGGATAACAAGGTTCGACCATTCCTTGATCCTTTTAAACGGTGAATGGTGACATGGCGTCCATAAACAACGCCTTGAATGTGAAAATGACGGGTCTCCAAGTAATTCATCATCCATGCCTGAATAAATTGCTATAGACGCCATTAATGTACAATGTATGCTCTTATTTTGTAAACCCTAATCCTAATTCCTTCTTTTTGCTACGGGTATTGCAATGGCAACTTTTGCAACCGCAACATCTTGCAACAACTAAAATTTTTGTTAATACGAATGCAAATCTGTTGCAAAACATTCACATTTTTTTAATAGCGTTATTTAGCCTCTGATCAGCCTCGAATTTTATCCTATAATACAAATAATTTAAAACATTATATCTCTAAATACACAAATCAAACCAAAAATAGTAATCATTTAAATATCCAAAATATCATAAACGTCGTCAAAAACATTCTATTTAAGTCATGTTACGAGTTACAAAGTTCGAGAGTATCAAAAGCTTAACCAAATGCAACATATTGTTTAATAGGGAGGGGAAACGGGAGGCTCTTTTGTATATTGCTCAAACATCTCGGCAATCTTTACACTCGCTTCTTTCACCATTTCTTCCTACCATTGCCAAAGGAGAAAGGAATGTCAATAGAACTCTGAAAAGGATGAACCAAGAGCTTAAAAAAGTCAAAGGTAATAAACTTCATCCAAAAAAAAGATGATCAAACTTATGGCCACAACTAACCTGAAATATACATGTTACAACGATAATCCGAACGGGCCATTTGATTAAGTAGAGGTCTACACCATCATCGGTATCTCTAGATAACATGTACCTGAAAAACAAGTATAAACAAGTAAAGCATCCCTGCAAACAACTTCTTAAGTGTAAAAATCATGGTTCTGATGAAATTTATCATTGACACCTATTAGAGGTCAAAAATTTGACCGTTTAATTATAAATGGCTCGAGTGGGATAGTGTTTATCGATGGGCTGAATAAGCAAAATGGAGAAACTAGAAATAGTAAACGGTTGAACATCGATTTAACTATAATGCAGCAAAATTGTGACGGTGCCTATTTTGACTCGTAAGACGACCTGCCCATGTTACATTTCGCCATGAAGGCTTCTACCTTTTCACTATGATCGGCGAGGAGACACATGTATTATTATATATCATGTAATAATTTGTCACTTCATTACCTCATCCCAAAAGATTTCAAGAGAACATGAGACTCATAACATCCATGATAGCGTCAAAGATGTTACTCATTATCTTAATAAACTATAAGCTGAACTCTTTGTCGTGATCTTCATGTGATAGGGAGCATCTCTTCGCTGGTAATTCCATTATAGCCCCTACGTATATAAGAAAGTGGTGTAATTAAGCAATGCCAAACAACACCACAAACATTTTAAATAAGCAATCCCATACAACCCATATGTAAATAGTTTCATCAGCCCCTACATAAGCACGTTCAAGTAATAATACAAATCAAACAACCCCTATATAAGCATTAAGTCGCTAAAGAATAACTATATAATGTTATTTGCTTTTTAAATCATAATATCTAAAGACTGCGATTACGAATCGCAGTGCACTTTCGTCTTATAACAAACATAATTATTGTCGATAACGTACTATAAAGATAAGTGATGTCACAAACATTATTTAAAGTCGTTTGGTTTTAGTTAGAGAATGTAGATTTGTTAAACACTAGCTTTATATCTCATCCTAAACAGCTAAGCATGTGTCCCATAAGTTAAATCGTTATCACGCTCGGCAAGAAACAATAAAATTGTCTCCGCGCCTGTGCTGTAGGATTCGTCAAACCATATGGTTACTGGACTAAAACTAAATATATATCTTAGATATAATATCTACATAAATTACATGTTATATCAGATGGTGCCTAACATCTCTAATTTCAGACTAAATTCTACGCAATATTAAAAAGACATCTATTTACAAGAATCAGATGTAAAGAGAGTCCATTCATGGGATGTTATGAAGATTCTGAAACAAACTAGTACTAAATAAGGACATCACCAAGACTTCAAAGACAGGTTTTTAACTGAAAAATGCAAAATCAGGACACCACAAAAGCATAACGACTCTAAATATAACAGTTTTCTAAGATGGACCTTATCAGATTCCAAACACATGCTTTGCTGTCAAATTTATATGGAACAAGCCAGAGATGAAATTTAGAAAGTGTTAACACTACAAAACGCAATAAGATAGCTATGACATAATTGGGTAGTGATGCAAAAGCATCTAAAATAACACTACTTTACAATACCAATTTACCCTGAATGTTCAGTAACACATCCGTTTAGCCTGGTCCAAGCTTTTAGTGCGGGTATTGACCTTCAACTTTCTCACAAGTAATCAATGTTTTATCTTATTACATTAATATACTAACTCTTTGAGTAGAAATGGATTTAAAGGTGGTAAGCATAGAAAAATAGACTTTGAGCGACTTTCGACCCGGTTGACTTGTTCTTAAATTAGCTAAAGATTTTAATATCGACCCGTTTGAGATAAAACGCAACCCATATTGACCTATTCATAAGTAACAGGGTCTATGTCGCAACATCTAGTTTTGACACGAGTAAAAGACTCCAAACATTGAAAAAGAAAAAAAAACATTGAAACAAACCATAATTTCTTGAACCACTCCAGAAATGGCTGCAAAAGCTGTTATTTTCACATTGTAGATGGGATAACTTTTGTCAAAGTCCATGCTTATGTAAGTTCATACAAGGGGCTTTCCGGAACAAGAAAATCTCATTGGGAGGGCTAATATTTTATTGGATGCTTCATCTTGGTCTTCACACAAGGGGCTTCATGTTGCGCCGTATACCATCTCGGCTGAAACAAAGCAGAAAATCAAAAAATTAATAAAACCCACATAAGCAATGACTATTATTATTATGTACTTACTAGTTGGTTTATTTGAGTGCTTACTACCTGATTTGTAAAATGAATAGACATGAAATCCATTTGGAATATAAGCACTCTAGATGTGAATCGTTGATAGGTTGTAAGATCAGAGTCGGTGTCGGTGTGCGAGTGGTGGTGGAGTGGTGGTGGAGTGGAAGTGGTGTACACTGGTGTGATTTTGTTGATAAGAAGAAGGTGCAATAGTGGGTCTAATGAGAAAAGGATAAAAGATGTAGGATTTCAGTCAATCGGTCAAAAAGATAAGAGGGAAAAAATCCCGCTCATTAACTTTGGGGAAAGGGAGTGGGAATTCAAATTTTGGGAAAAACTTTGGAGGGAATGGCTAATATTTTATATGTAAAAAGAAATGAGGCAATTTCACAATTTTTACAAAAATTAAATCTTAAAAATAAACATAGGGGAGAACATAACGGACCACGGACCGGACCGACCAAAGAACCGGACCGGACCGAGCATATTCGGTCCGGTCCTCGATTCGCGGTTTTAAGCTAAAACAGTCTCTGTTCGGGGATTGGAGGGGGGTGGGGAGTGGGGGGGGGGGGGGGGGGGAGATCGGTCGAATTAGTGCATTCTATGTGGGTATCCATATCTGTCACTGGGTTGTAGGGGTGTAGTGATTTGATCTGCAAAAGCACAAGCCTCAAAACAGAGCGATTCAGCGGTTTAACAGGCGGACACACACATTATGTCTCTCCCACTCACACAAGTATAGCTCGAGCTTAGATCTCTTTTATGCATAAATAAAACGCAACTTATTGGGACTGTAGTAGACAAAAGCACATCTAATAAGCAATAAGTGGTTTTATTTACAAAAAATAAAAAGGCATATTTATAGAAAGTTGCAAGTAATTGATGTGTTAAATCTAGACGAGATGGTATCGTTGTAAATGTGATGTTCAACGGATGAGTCGGCGTGAATATATATTTTATAAATAATAATAATATAAATACTAATAAAAAAACATTTTGATGTCTTAGTTTCGTTGAACATGAGATGTTCAACGGAGGAGTCGATATAGTATCGCTGAACATGAGATGTTCAACGAAGGATTTGAGATGGTATTGTTGTACACTAGATGCTCAACGGGGGATTCAATATGGTATCGATGTACATGAGATGTTCAACGGAGGAGTCGAGATGGTGTCGCTATACATGAGATGTTCAACGGAGGAGTCAATGTGGTATCGTTGTACATGAGATGTTAATCGAAGGAGTCGAGATGGTATCATTGTACATCTCATGTACAACGATAGCATCTCGACTCATCCGTTGAACATCTAATGTATAATGATAGCATCTCGACTCCTCTGTTTAACATCTCATGTACAATGATAGCATCTCAACTTATCCGTTGACCATCTAATGTATAACAATAACATCTCGACTCCTCTGTTGAACATCTTATGTACAACGATAGCATCTCGACTCATCGTTTGAACATCTCGTGTACAACAATAGCCTCTCGACTCATACGTTGAACATCTAATGTATAACAATAACATCTCATCTCCCACCGTGTGAACATCACATGCACATGAAGCGATCTTGACTCATCCGTTGACCCAACTAATGATATAACCATAACATCTAAGCATCATCTGTTTACCATCTCATAGTATAACATACATCTCAGTCCATTTACATCCGTTGAACATCTCATGTACAACGATAGCATCTCGACTCATCCGTTGAACATCTAATGTATAACGATATCATCTCGACTCCTTCGTTGAACATCTCATGTACAATGATAGCATCATTTAATGGGGTGAGAAATGAGGATTTTTAAGGGCAATTGGAATGATGAATAAATTGGGGAAGATGTTTTTAACGGCTCTTATAGAACCCATTTATGGAAAGTATATAAATTATTTTGATTCTATAGCTTTGGCTTTTATGGCTAATAAAAACTTAGCATGTAAATTTAGACTAGTTACTGAGTTTGATAATCTTAACTCCTGCTTCAAAAGTAATTTCTTAAATATGATGAAACAGATAACCAGAATTTCCTTAGAAAGATATTGATTAGAGACAAATCGTAATCATTCATAATTCATCAGTGCATCACGTAGCATTGTAACAAGTAGATGACCAAATTTTTTTGCAGAAACGAGTAGTCCACATTCGTAAAACTAGAGCCACAAAAGAAAACACTGACTAGTGCAGCGAAGTGGTAAGTGGTAACCAATGTAAAAATCATTGGATCGAGCAGAGTATGAAAAGTATAGGTAACACACAACCAAATTATACTTGCATGATGTATATAGGTCTAGGCAATTATAAAAAATCAATCCAGACTCAGCTATCTACAGATATTCACCCCTGTACACAAGTCTCAAAATTGTTTCAGAACAGAAAAAAAACATCATAAGCTCTTAAGCTTCCGACTGTGTTATTGCATTGTATTGCGAAAAACAAAAAATCAAATCATATTTTACCAAAGAAAGGAAACGATTTATGCTGTCAACACCAAATAAAATGAATATGAAGCGTTAAACTCGTATCTGCATATCTCCTCAGATGTAAGACACAGCCACTTTGTAACCCATTTCATCAAGACACTTCATAGCTTGTCACCATAATAGATTGCAGTGCCAACCATGATTGCAACCGTAGCACCTTGAGTTACTACACGAGCCCGCATCAACTTCTGACCCAACTCAGAATTCCCTTTCTTGAAACTTATCAAACCGGCTGTGAGCACCCCTGCTGTGAGCAATGCACCTAGAACCATATCAACAGAAAAAATCTCAGATATAAAATCAAAATCCAACAAAACGATAACACGTACTTACATAGATGATAAACATCACAAAAAACATTAAGAACAACTACTAATGTGCATGTATTTGAGCACATTTCACATGATAAGGTAATCCATCAATATCAACATTTGCTAATCTTATAAACACATAGTTTACGTTGCTTATGGAAATTATATAAACAACCAATGACGCATGAAAGATCTATATGTTAGAAGATGAGTCGTTACCAATCGGAACCAAGGGATTCCTGTTACGCTTTTTGTCTGGAAACAAGCCTTCGATTTCGCGATTAGTGGCTTCCATATTCTTCCTCTATCAGGGGCGGACCCACATAGGTGCCGGGTGTAGCACGGGCTACACCCTAATTTAGGTCGCGAAGTGCAAAAGATTTTCAAAACTGAACTTTTTTTTGTATGTGCAACCCCCAAATTTTTTGGTGCTACTTTTGTTTCTTACGACGTAAGTTTAGTTGGCTCAATATTTATTTTGTGCAACACCCCTTTAAAAATCCTGGGTCCGCCCCTGTCCTCTACAATGGGTTCTTTAGTCTTTACTTCACGGTCGTTTAATGTGCTTGTTTGTTAGAAACTTGATCTGGTTACTGGATTGTATTGACAGAGTTATGTGAATTACAGAATAACCCCCTAAGTTCCATTAAAATTGCAGAGGTTCCTGTTTTTAGTTAAGGGCATATTTGTTAAGATCGCGATATTGATCTTACGATCTTACAATTTTATGATGCTACAAAGCAAAAACAATCCGAATTTTATATAGGATCTTTGCAAGCTTAAGATCTTATATGATCCTGATCTTAATCATGAAATCTTAAAATCTAATGCGATCCGATGTTACTTTTCTAGAACTACAAACCAAAAAACTATAAATTTATAGATTATGTTTTCTACAATTTGAAAAACAACATGTTAATCTTCTTAAACATTTCATTATCATAATTTATGATAACATTTTTATGAAACATATAATTTTGTGTTTATAATATATAATAATTCGTAGATTTGTATAATATTAAATAATCTATTAAGAAAATAACCTTATTGATTTCGATCCGATAATCGATCCCGATCTTACAAAGACGAAAACTATCCTAAGTATGATTCTGATCTTGAAAACTTGAGAAATGCATGCTAACAACTTGTTAAAGTCTAAAAAATAAATCTCACATTATATTTAATACTTCCTCCATCATAAATTAATAGTCCACGTTTTCTTTTTGGATGTCCAATTTTAATTGTCCACTACTAAAAATAGATAAGAAAGTTTGATTAAGTTTGCTATATTAACTTTGTTTGAAACTATTATTACAAATTTTATAAAAGACTTTAATTAATTAGCTAAGAGTAAATAAAAAGTAAAAAAAAAAAGAAACATGTTTACTATGTTATCTTTATTTGAAATTATTATTACAAATTTTAAAAAATAATTTAATTAATTAGTTAAAAGTAAAAGTGCTATTTTATTAAAAAGTAAAGAAAAAAAGAAAATAATAAATATACTTTTCTTAAACCGTGTATTTTTTTTATTAAAGAACAAAGAACTAAAAGAAGTAGTCTACTCAACTATTCAAGGGCCACACCCCAATCAGATCCGGTCACAATCGGGCCGGGTTTGACTTTTAAACTCAATGAAATCGGTTTGGTTTTCGGGTTTGTGGTTATATGGTTCGGATTTATCGGTTTGAAAATTTTCAAAATTAAAACCAAAACCAAACAAAACCAATTATAGAACGGATAAAACCAGATCATAAACCAAATTAGAATTCGGTTTGGTTTCGGTTTGATTTGATTCACAAGTAAACATCATTTAATGGTGAATCGAATCTATAAATCACAAATTTGATTAACAAATCATTGTTAAAATCGAGTTATGGTAAAGATTCATTAAAACTATACAGATGATTCAGTATTATAGTTATATCGCAAAATCGAAATATTTTTAACATTGATTCAATATTTTTTTTACACATTTTGAATTAAAATTGCATTAAAATGAGTTCTACGCTTGAAAAACTTGAATCAAAGTTAAACATATATCGTTTTTAAAAACCTTCTCAATCGATCTATATATTTAGCTTAAAAACAATTTATTAACATATATAACATGTAAAAATAAAGTTACGTCGCAAATATATATAATTAAATTGTTTTATTCGTTAAAAAGCGAAAAAAATCAAAACCCAGCTGGGTTTAAAGAACTGGGTTGACCCGGGTCACTTCAAACTCGGCGGGTCTAACCGGGTTTCGAAAATATAAAACCCGGTTCAATTTGACCTTTTTTTTAGACCGGAACCGGTTCAACGGGTCGAACCGGGTTTCAAAACATTGGGTACAAGTTCTTAACAATCACATGTATTTGAAATTAAGTGCGAGTGTTTTTTTATCATGTTATTCTTAGGTAGTAGGTTTGGGCAAAGTGGCGACGAACTTGGGTAGGGACTGACGAAGCGCAGTGGATTTGAAATGTAAAACTTAACGAGTGATCGTTAAATATTTAACGAAAATACTCAAATTGGCTAAAAAAATAAGTTGGGTGCCTTTTTATGTAAGAAAAAAAATGCAATACCTTAATTGGAAATTATCCTTAAGTTGAGTACCTTATAAGATATAATTTTCTTCCACAAAAGTATCCAAAAGTTTTATCAGCTTAAATATTCCAACTTCAAGTATCCAAACTTTGAAACTTCTCTTTATGTGAATTTATAGAAATTAAGTAGGTAAACTCTCATGGATATGCGCATCAATGCTTTATTTAAGGAGTGATTAGTTTAAAAAATATTTAAAAAAACTAGGATTGCTAGTTATTAGATTTATAATATAGAATATTCTACCTATATATAGGGCAAGGCATGAAATATTTCATGATGACTAGACATGGTGACATGGCAAGCATAAAGCTTACTGGAATGATACTCAAAGGGCATAATGGAAACAAATTTATGACTAGGCAATCACAGTGTAAACATGAAGAGTATTAATGTCACTTTCACATTCCAAAAATCCCTGCTACAATTTCGAGCTATAATCATTCTTCAGTTACAATTTACAGCCAATCTCTCTGACTTTTTCAAAAACATTCCCAAAATAATCGTTAAAAAAATTCAAATCAAGAAATCATATCAAGAAAAACATTGAGGAATTATGGATGTATTTGAAACGCACATATTTATCCTCCAGAAATGAACGTAGACGAAAAAAAACCCAAATTTCAACATACCAAGTTGTCATTTTGCAATTTTTATATGAATATAATTGATCGAGTTTGTTTGAACTTGTGTTTTAATTATTTTTTTTGGGCATGTTAACTTTTGATTGATTTGTGCATTTTTTTTATAATTGTATCCATGAATTTTAATTAACTGGTATGCATTTTTTATACCCAAGATCAACCTTTATCGATTTTGTCATAACACAAATCAGCGTGACTCATGCTGGGAATATTTTACATGTGTATACCGACTAGAGTTGCACTTAGCTACGTTTATGGTTGATTGGAAGTGACACTTTCAGGTGATACTTAGACAAAGTTTTTGAATTATTAAATATAATGGTTTTGTTTGATAAGCATAACCATCTTCACCCATTTAGAAATAAAGAGATTGATTTGGGTTGCGTTTTATCTCAAACATGTAATAATAACAAAGACAAGATGACCACTAAGTTGATTCACCTGGATGAAGAGTATAAAGCAATTAAAGGTTCGTTTCAATACTCTTTGAGTATACATATATAATATTCATATAATCATAGTTGTAAACCGGTTATTTTTTGTACCCAATCTACGAGGAAATGTTTCTACATATGCTGCATAACCATTGTTTATTTTCCACATTTCTAGAAAAGCGCATCATCCTTTATCAGTAAATTTAGTCCTAAATACCAAAAACTTGGTTTCCTCAGGGTCCTCTATTTCATCTATGTAATGAAACGTTCAGCTTAATTATCCTGACAACCTTTTATTACTTATTTTAAGATAACTGAGTATATTTTGATTCCATTTTGCAGTTACTTGCTATACTCATTTAAACCAATTTACAACCAGATTGATATTAAGGAGCCTTTCCCAGGGGCACGACTAGTACTCACTCACATGGTTAGCTGCTTATGATTGGCTCATACATATCAGAAGACGTTTAACTTTTATGAGTAGATATTGTTTCACTGATGCTAGCTTTTACATTATAGACCCTTAAGGAGTAGTTTCACTGTGACAATTGATTATTTTGAGGTGAGATACCCCAGGTTTGTTTAGTCATCAATGAAAGATGACAGACTTTAAGTGCACACTTTACACGCATTATTATTCTACAATCTAATTATTATAAAATTTATCTGTAGGTCCTTCAAAGCAAACTCAAGTGGAAGTTAAGTCCAAAAAATCTTTAATGTCAAAAGACGCACCAAAAATTGTAACATTTTCAAAAGCCACTCCAGGGTCCTAGCAGTACAGGGCAAGACATCTATCTAGGTTCTGCAAATCAACTAAACTGTAAGTACGAGGATTTAAACTTCTTTAGAAAATAAATATCATCTTAGAAATTATCACATGTATTACAGCTTAATGCCATAACTATTATTATTATTATTATTATTTGCACCTTTCTTTAATGTTCAAGTATGTTGTGCCATTGTTAAGTAATGTCAAATAATAAAAAATGAATAAAACTGAATTTGTAAATTGTTGTGGCTTTCAACAAAGATTCAGTTTATCGGTTTTGGTTTCTCTTTTCTTAAATTACATATATAAAATAGAAGTTAAACAATGATTCTACTGATTAAATGGTTTATTATCAAGAATGGTTCATAATCCCATGTAACTCTAATTACAGCTATCAAGAGCCAATGATCGAGTGTTGGTCTTTCGGTTACATGTGAATCAACTGAACCTGGGAACCCAAACCCCCCCCAAAATAGGCCTCAGATTCAGCTACCGTCATGGTGGTATCACACATACAAAGGGATATGTAAGTTGTTACATCTCTAAACCATTCAATGTAAATTTACATGTACGGGTCAAAACATGTCATGTCTAATTAATGAGAATAGAAGATTACATGCCAGCTTTCCTGTGAAACCATAGTCACCGACATAACGTCGGTGACCACTTGGCTTTCTGAGACAGGAATCAAAGCTGCTACAAGTGTGTCTACTGTATCCACAAATGGCTACACCACCATTGGTCGCCACAAAGAAAAGGCAGATAATAAAAGCGTACTTCCTTTTGTATGTATGAAAATCACAGGAATACAAGAAGCAGATGATTGCACTTTGATGAACGATATTATTAGCGATGTTTTTCCATACTCATTTACAAATCAATAAAAAATGATATCGGGAATGTCCAATTACACCTTTGGTTCTAGGGTAAGTTATTCATTAATCTCTACAACTTAATGCGTCACTGTTAAATCAAACCTTTTGTCATGGTATATAATTCCAATGATTTCGATTATGATATTGGTATATTGGTCTATAACTCATAGTTTTCCTAATGTCCTACTGCAATAATTGCCTGCTTGGGTCTTTTGTTTATGTTTGATTTCTTATACATTAGCTATTGATATAGAAGGTTCGATTTATTCAATATTTTTCCTTCGATATCATTTTTTTGTAATGTGTAACGACCATCGCAAAAAGAAAAGTTTTCCATTGCTCCAACACCAAGTACAAGTTCCTCTGTGAGTTTAATTGTAGATTATACAAATGAATAATTCTTCAACATTGTAAAAGTTTCTGTTGCTGATATTTTGAGCCTATGTTTGCCTTTCTGAGTTATTACTCTGCAAACTGTATCCACTGTCTCGAAACAGACGAGGAACCAAAAGGGTCCACACGACATTAAACCATTTGAGTACCCTCAAACTTGAGGAACACATCCTTACAACTAATTTTGTTGAGTGATCTTAAGTTCATTCTTAAAGGATATATTTATTTAAATATGTTATGCAATAATTTTATGGCATGAATTTTTTCTGTTGTTACCGCTTGCTAATACCTTTTCTTTCTAGAATCTGCTTCAGCATCAACATAGTTCCAAGAAGTTGAAGGGGAACCTGAGGAAAGACGAAGAGGAAGGCTGGAATAAGAGCCGTGTACTCGGGAATGTATGGTATGTGATTGTGTTAATTTGCATCCTTTTAATCCAATCATGCATGTCATGGTTTTATGTCACATGTTTATGTTATAAATTAATTCTAAATCTCACGACTGGGATGTGTGTGCATAAGCAAATGCGCTGGACGGAAAGAATCAGCGGGATCATGCAATAGTTAAACATCTATCGTTTTTGAAAACCTTCTCAATCTTCTCAAAATAAAAACCTTCTCAATCGATTCAGCTTCATATATATATAGCCTAAAAACAATTTATTAACATATATAACATGTAAAAATAAAGTTACGTCGCAAATATATATAATTAAATTGCTTTATTCGTTAAAAAACGAAAAAAATCAAAACCCAGCCGGGCCTAAAGAACCGGATTGACCCGGGTCACTTCAAACTCGGCGGGTCTAACCGGGTTTCGAAAATATAAAACCCGGTTCAATTTGACCATTTTTTTTCGACCGAAACCGGTTCAACCGGTTGAACCGACCGGGTCGAACCGGGTTTCAAAACATTGGGTACAAGTTCTTAACAATCACATGTATTTGAAATTAAGTGCGAGTGTTTTTTTATCATGTTATTCTTAGGTATGATAGTTGGGCAAATGGCGACGATGATTGGGGACGACGATAGCGGCAGTGGATTTGAAATGTAAAACTTAACGAGTGATCGTTAAATATTTAACGAAAATACTTAAATTGGCTAAAAAATAAGTTGAGTGTCTTTTTATATAAGAAAAAAATGCATTACCTTAATTAGAAATGATCCTTAAGTTGAGTACCTTTTGGTGCCATTTACCCTAAATAAATAAAAAAAAGTAACCAAAAGGTTTCAGAACTTAATGGAAATAAATTAAAGTGAAATAAGATATAATTTTCTTCGGCAAAAGTATCCAAAAGTTTTATCAGCTTAAATATTCCAACTTCAAGTATCCAAACTCCGTTGAAACTTCTCTCTATGTGAATTTATAGAAATTAAGTAGGTAAACTCTCATGGATATCAATGCTTTATTTAAGGAGTGATTAGTTTAAAAAATATTGAAAAAAACTAGGATTGCTAGTTAGTAAATTTATAATATAGAATATACGTATATAAATAATTAGAAAAAATATGTGTTTAAAGACATTTGATTTTTTCGGTTTGGTTTAGTTTTATTTTTGTCAAACCATAACCTGACGAAACAACAATTAAATACTTTTTTCTATTTATATTCAAAGCAAACACTAAACAGTAAACACCCCTAAACACTGAAACACCACAAGAAGTCAACAACAACAACAACAACGTGTCGTTTCATATGTCAAACACTTCAATTCTTAACCCCCAAAACAAACAAATTGGCGGCAACCACAAAAAATGGGTGTTCACGGCCTGTGGGACCTACTATCCCCCGTCGGTCGTCGTGTCTCCGTCGAAACCCTCGCCGGCAAACGCCTCGCCATAGGTCCTACACTCCTAATCTCTTTTTAATACATATAATAATGTTACTAGTTACTAATACTAATCATTTGTATAATAATAATGATAACAGATGCGAGTATATGGATGGTACAGTTTATGAAAGCGATGCGAGACGAGCGCGGTGAGATGGTTAGAAATGCTCATATTTTAGGCTTTTTTCGCAGGATTTGTAAACTTTTGTTTTTAAGGACCAAACCTGTCTTTGTTTTTGATGGTGCTACTCCTGCCCTTAAGCGTAGAACTGTTATTGCTCGTAGACGTCACCGCGAAAATGCTCAAGCTAAGATACGCAAAACTGCTGAAAAGCTGCTACTTAATCATGTTAGTTGCTCATAGCTTTCGTCGTTATACGCCTTTGTGTTTAGGTCATATAATAGCAACATATTCTCGTTCAAGTTCTGTTTTCGTATTTGTACATTTTCCAAGGGGGTGTTTGTTTAAGCTTATTTGTGGGCTTGTGAACTTATTTGATTTCAGCTTATATTTCACATGCCAAAATTTTGATTCCAAAAAGGGCTAGCGGCGCAGCTTGTTGCTTGTTTGCCTTCTACCACTATGTAAATATTAAGTTATTAAATATAATCTTAGTAAAAAAAATTTCCGGCTTATAATAAACCGAAAAGTTTGGGCTTATGAAATATACGCCAAAATCCAGTAAGCTGATAAGCCTACAAATAAGCTTAAACAAACACTCCCTAAATAAGGATGAGGTTTTCGTGATTGGGTTACCCAGGGAGGGTGAGTCTTTGACTCATTTATATTGTTTCCGACCTTTTCTCTAGCCACGCCCAAGATGTGCACCTAGTGAAGTTTGAATCTGAGACCTCTCGCTATGCCGCATTGGTGGTTGTCATATTTGTACTTTTTTTCTTCCAACTATATCTACAAACTACTAATTTGTGTCCCGATATCATACTTTTTATCACTTTAGAAACTTTCAAAATACCTCTGACACGTCAGCAATAGGTATAAAACCCAGACACAGTTTGAAAGTTTGTACAACAACAACGATACCCAATCTCGCCAGGAGCAGGGTATGGGACAGTTTGAAAGTTTGTAAAGTACAAATATGATAATGGAAGTTGAAGGAAAATGCGTTGCTATTTTATTACCTTGACCCTATGCATTTAGTCTATTTTGAATATAATTCCTGTTGTGAATTGGTTGTATAGCTTAAGGCAATGAGGTTGAAAGAATTAGCAAATGATTTGGAGAATCAGAGGAAGAGTAATGTCGGTAAGGGTAAAAAGGTCGTTGTAGAAAGAGATAATGTTGATAAGGGTAAAAAGGTCATTACGGAAAAAGACGATGTTGCTGAGACGTTTGGGAAATCGGATTATTCGGATACAAAAGACTATGATCAAGAAGCTTTGGATGCAATGTGAGAATATTTATGCTGTTAGTGTGCAATTGTGTTGTGGGATGGATGATGTGAGATTTTTTTACCTTTTTCCATAGGTTGGCGGCGTCAATTGAGGCAGAGGAAAGTGGAGGTTTTATGGGTGGTGCATCTACGTCGGGTGGTGGGGCTCTTGTGGAAGAAGAGGAGGGGGATGAGGATGATGATGATGAAGAGATGCTACTTGTAAGTTATTGAATGAATTGGAGTTTGAATAACAATTATGCAAGTTTGAATTAGCATATTGATTAATAAGTTTACAGTTGAATGGAGTTATCTTGGTATGATTAAACTTTTTTCTGTTGTGATTGAATATTTAGCCAACACTGCAAGGAAATGTTGATCCTGCTGTTTTAGCTTCGTTACCACCGTCTATGCAACTTGATCTTCTTGGGCAAGTAAGTACAGGCACTAACATGAATAAAATCTTATGCGAGTTTTAACAGCCTTATTTGATAGAATTATTTTGTAAGATATGGCCTTGTTTGTTTCCTAGATGAGAGAGAGGTTGATGGCAGAAAATCGACAGAAGTATCAAAAAGTCAAGAAGGTATATGTTAGTCAACTATATTTATTGTTTGTTTCTTTAATCTAGTCGATAGGACCTAAAAGATACTTTAGTACCTTGATTATCATTTTTTTCTTTTGTATGCAGGCCCCTGCAGAGTTCTCTGAATTGCAAATAGAGGCTTATCTTAAAACAGTTGCCTTCCGTAGAGAGATAAATGAAGTGCAGAAAGCAGCTGGTGGAAGGGGAGTTGCTGGGGTCCAGACTTCACGTATAGCGTCTGAAGCAAATAGGGAATTTATTTTTTCGTCTTCTTATACTGGTAACAGGCAGTGAGTATTCAGTCGATGAAAAACTTGTAATGTTCTTCTTTAATATTGTGATATGGTTAAGTAACATGCTTTACTATGTAGATCCATTGCATCTGCTGGAGTAGACGCCAGCAGCAATGCGCAAAGCCAGATAGCAGCAAGGACTCCCTTTGTGGGTTCTATTAATGGTGTTGCGTCAACCAGTGCTCTCAGTAGTGCATTCAAGTCTTTTCTGAGTGAACGCAAAAAGGGATTTCATGAAGACATCGAGACATACAGGGATGAGATGGGACGTGTGCGAATGAACAAGAGGAAAGCTATGGGAATTCATATGACTCGTGATCTACAAAGGAACTTGGATCTAATGAAAGAGAATGAACAAAATCAGATTGACACAGGTAGCAAACTTCCTGAAAGTTTAAAAGAAACAAATCAGGTTTCTGTGCCAGTTAGTGGAAATGTAATAGAGGTGTCGTTTGACAATGACAGTGAGCAGCAATTTGTAGACAGTTATGATGATGTATTTGCTCGTATGGTTGGAGATTCTTTAAAGGCCTCTTCGGCTGATGATACATCGTTCATGAAGCAAACTACTATTACCCTTTCAGATTCTGAATGGGAAGAGGGTTTGCCTGGAGATGTTGAAGGAGAAAAACCAGTAGCTGGTCATACTGCAAGTGATGAAAGTGAAGTGGAATGGGAGGAAGGACCGTCTGAGAATCCTCAGTTGGGATCTGTGCGTGAAGATGAGCCCACAGAAACTGTTTTAAGAGGTGAGGAAAGTGAAGTGGAATGGGAGGAAGGGCCTTCTGGTAGTCCCGAGTGGGGCTCTGTGCCTGAAGTTGAGCTAGTGGAACCTGTTTTAAAAGGTGATTTACTGGAAGAACTAGATTTCCAGGAAGCAATCAGACTAAGTATGGAGGAGATGAGAAGTACGAAAGAAATTGATACACCATTTGCTTTTGAAGAATTTAATGACGACAAAAACATGGATACTGAATGTGCAGAAACCGTTCTTCCAAACATAACATCGACCTATGCAGACGAGATTAGGATAAGCAAGGCCAGTAGTTCTCTTACTAACCAATTAGATGCAACTGCTTTAGATGATTCAGATTTAATGGAAGTGCAGACAGTAACATTATATCAAAGTAGTCAGAAAGACGACCATGAATTTTCAATTAAAGTTGCCAATGATGATCAGAATTCAGAGGGGGCAACTGGAGACGTGGATATGGTGGCCCCAACCAAAGAATCCGAAGTTGACTCAAGTAATATGTTGCATGAGGATAATTGTAGAGGGGATGCTGAGACACTAGAGCCTAAAGTTCATGTTTCTATTTCACCTGATGTGATCAGTGCTGATGCTCAACAACATGAGCTCAAGTCTTTGGTAACCGATCATGTTCCAGTGACACTGGAGCCTAAAGGAATTGCTGTTGAGGAATCAAAATCAGACTTTGATGCCGTGCAGAACGATACTAAGGAAAGGAACACTAATACTTCATACGAGCACAAGGAAGATGGTGTCAACAATTCTGTTATGCCCGACATGAGTGAGGAACAGGTTAAAATCACTAAGGCTAGTTTGGAGGAGGAAATGAAAGATTTAGACAAGGAGCGCAATGATCTGGGTGATGAACAGAGAAGGCTTGAGCGTAATGCAGAGTCTGTAAGTGGCGAGATGTTCACTGAATGCCAGGTAAGCAATATTGGCTGTTTAGCATCTTTTGTGGATTACAATGAAGTATGTGTTGATAGACCAGAAGTTTATAAAGATAATCTGTATAGTAGATGCATTCTAGTGGTGATGGTGACAAACTCTGGGTCATGATAATCCATGAAGATGACATGCATCGTTAGTTATACAAATTCAACAAGTTAAAAAAAATATCTGTGTTAAGTGCATAGTATTTGATGTGCTGCTACCCTTAGGATACAGCTTACAGTATACTCTTTAAGATGCCTATAATATATTCCAGACTGTTAATACTCTGTATATTGATTCTAGGAACTTCTTCAAATGTTTGGCTTGCCATATATTATTGCTCCGATGGAAGCTGAAGCTCAATGTGCTTACATGGAACTCGAGAACCTTGTTGATGGTGTCGTTACTGATGACTCTGATGTGTTGTTGTTTGGCGCACGGAGTGTCTACAAAAACATATTTGATGATAGAAAATATGTAGAGACTTACTTTATGAAGGTATGTATTATTATAAACTAGCAGCATCACTAAAATGACTGAAGCTGGATATAGCTCAATGCCTCAGTCTCTTTGCTTAGATTGTTATCTGATACTTATTTATAAGTACCTGGAGAAATTGAGTTTCTTTTCCAGGTTTAAATTAAGTTATATATTTGTTGAAGCCTATCTTTTGCCTTAATGGTTGTGGCAGGACATCGAATCGGAGCTTGGGTTAACACGGGAAAAGCTAATACGTATGGCCATGCTCTTAGGGAGTGATTACACTGAAGGTATTAGGTAAGTAGCTCTGGTACATATGGTCCTCTTATAGTAACGGTACCGTTTTGGGCTTATAAACCTGACCCCAGTGTAGATTGTAATCAAGATTTACATTCGTGACCTGATTACATACTGCATTATTGTGTAGTGGTATTGGCATTGTTAATGCTGTTGAAGTGCTAAATGCATTTCCCGAGGAAGATGGACTCCAAAAGTTTCGTAAGTGGATAGAATCGCCAGATCCAAGTATCCTTGGGAAGGTCAATGGTAAAGAAGGGTCGAGTACGAGGAAGAGAGGGTCAAATACCAGTGTCGAAGAAGCTTCTACAGTCGATGATGACATCAACAGTATGAAGCAGATTTTCATGGATAAGCATGTAAAAACTTCTTGCTCACTCCGAGCATTATTTCCATGACGGTTTCCCCTTTTTCTCTTCGTTATTGATCTCTTGTAACTTTTTGATTATAGAGAAATGTGAGCAAAAACTGGCATATTCCTGCTACATTTCCAAGTGATGTGGTAATTTCTGCATACGCTTCTCCACAAGTAGACAAGTCAACAGAGCCTTTTTCATGGGGAAAGCCTGATCTTTTTGTTCTCCGCAAGTGAGTTCTATTTGAAGTATTTTTATAAATAATACGAGTTACTTGATTTTCAATCATCTCTGCTTTTGTACAGATTGTGCTTTGAAAAGTTTGGATGGGGTTCCCAGAAAGCTGATGAATTGTTACAACCTGTTTTAAAAGAGTACAACAAACATGAGGTCCCCTTTCAGCCTTTTCTTTTATTGAAAAAGTTCAGTTAAGACGAAACTGACCACGAAATACACTCATGTCGTCTAATTTTCACATTTTCATATTTTCAGACTCAATTGCGACTGGAAGCATTTTACACATTTAATGAGAGATTTGCAAAAATTCGTAGCAAAAGGATAAGCAAAGCTGTGAAAGGAATAGCAGGTAGTAAAAGCTCTGAGTTGATGGATCACGACAACCTACATCCAGCTAATGGAAAGAAGAGAAAGAAAGTGGATCATGAAAAGGGTAAAGATGATTTAGAAACAGAGCAGCTTTCTGAGGATTCAGAATTCCTGATTCATGAGGGACACGGGAAAAAGACCAAAAAAGGTTCAAGCATTAGAGGCAGAGGGAGAGGGAGAGGAAGAGGTAGAGGGAGAGGTCAATCAGTTGGAAGAGGAACGAGGAAAAAGAACAACATAGAACTTTCTGGAACGAGTTCTGATGATGGAAACAATAGCGACTATGTGCAAGAAGTGGATGAACATACTAAAGGGCAGCGTGGAGTACGAAAGGTAAGACCTATTGTTCCATTCTGGGATATGGGGGCTATATGGTTGTAAAATATGCATATATTTTAATTATTTATTTATTTATCTATCTCACCTTTGATCAACTTTTTGTGGTTTTGTCAGTCAAAACGAGTTAAGAAGTCAGTGATCCCCCCAATTATTGAAGACTCTGAAGATGATGAACCTGGAATACCAGAAGATCATGCAGGAGTTGCTGGCAATGAAGAGCCTTTCAGTCAGGAAGAGACGCTGATCAATGGTGCATTTCTAGGTGTCGGTGGGAGTAATGATCACAAATCCCCAGTATCAGGAAGCGGAATCCATCCTGATAATGCTGAACTGGATAACGATTGGTGTCAAAATGAAGCAAACGGCCCCGCAGCAGAATTATCTGAAGACTACCTCAAAATGGGGGGCGGGTTCTGTGCTGATGAGGATGGTGACAAAATGATGAAGACTACCTCAGAATTATCAGGACGCGGAATCCATCCTGATAATGCTGAACTGGATAAAGATGGGTTTCAAAATGAAGCAAACGGCCCCGCAGCAGAGTTATCTGAAGACTACCTCAAAATGGGGGGTGGGTTTTGTGCGGATGAGGAGGAGGGTGACAAGGAGCCTGGAAAATCTGGTTGCAGCCCACTGACTGAAGAGTTGACTGAAGCATCCAATTTAGGAGAAGCAGAAGCATCTATAAGCCCAAATGCTGCAATCGATTTGACGGAAACTACATCCCTGGAGAACAACAAAGTGAATGATGTAATTAGACCTGTTACTTTCTTGTCTGCTATGCCCAACTTGAGGAGAAAGCGAAAGAAGGTATGAGCTTTGGCAAAAACGTATTCTCATACCGGATGTGATATGTACACACGACTAATTACCACGTACCTAACAACCATCTTTTTGAGGATTTTAATTTGTCTAGTTATACTGATTTAATGTATCTGTCTAGCTATACTGATTTAATTACTGTGGAGTACAAATCACCACGCTTTTTATGATAGATCACTCAAAAATGTATATTTTTCATGTGAAATTAAGGTATTGTGCAATGTAAGATTTTTTGACTTTTTGAAAGAGGTTAGAAATCATAATTTTAGCCAAAATAATTTCTTAATGCCCAACTTGAATGATGGACACTAAAAAAATTAACGCATGTGTTTCAAAAATTTGAGAAAACCTTGAAAAACCTATTGCACACAAAATTATGCTTGGTAACTTAACCTGAGAAAAAAAAGTTGATAGCTTGAATTCAAATTGACCTAGAGTTTTGGCCTGTTTGTTATAGCATTTTCGTTTGCAACTTCATATAAACCGTCAATTCATAAGTGTAAAGTGCAAGCTGAGGAGAGATTTCAATATCATAATTATATAACTTATACAAAAGGCAGACGCCCCGACCCAAAACATTTAATGCGACCCGCCCGACATTTAATGAGGTTTTTTTTTTTCTTCTTTCTTTACATTGACTTTTTTCTTTTTGACCTTTTTTTTGACCTTTTTTTTTCTCGGAATACCCTCTCGCGCTGTTTGAGTCATCGGTCTGTTTTTTTATGAATAAACCTTTAAGTTTCCTCAAACCTCGCGCTCCGCTAATCGTCACGTTCTTTTTTTTCCTAAAAAAAATTTTAAAATAAAATTTTCCTTTTTTTTTCCTCGAAATACCCTCTCGCACTGTCGGAGCCATCGGTCTGTTTTTTTATGAATATTTTTTTTTTAACAGTTAGTTTTTTTTTACCATTTTTTTGCCTTTTTTCCCTCAAAAAGTTTTTAAAAGTAAACTTTTTTCCTCAAAAAAATTTTAAGCGGTTTTTTTGACCCGAAATTTAATGAGCCAATTTTTTTTTTTTCCTTTACATTGACTTTTTTTTACCCTTTTTTTAACCCTTTTTTTTCTAAAAATATTTTTAAAATAAAACTTTACTTTTTTTTCTTCGGAATACCCTCTCGCGCTGTTTGAGCCATCGGTCTGTTTTTTTATGAATAAACCTTTAAGTTTCCTCAAACCTCTGCCTTTTTTCCCCTCAAAAAGTTTTTAAAAGTAAACTTTTTTTCCTCAACAAAATTTTAAGATAAAATTTTCCTTTTTTTTACCGGGGTGCATTTAATATGCCGGCTCAAC
>BQNB010029541.1:0-55663 GCA_026074375.1 Tanacetum coccineum | reverse complement strand
AAAACCTTTTCCGAAGAGTATCAAGCACTTTGAGTCGATTAGATCACTTATTTTTTTTCAAGATCACACTTTAAATACATTTCTCCCCTTATTTTAAATACTAATTCACTTAGTCTTTGAAATACCATGTAATTAAATTTTTTCATAAAAATATTGCTCCCCCTTAATTTTACATATGTTTGACACCAAAAATAATACCAAGTTGTAAAATGAATATAAAATTGAGGGTTAGCATTGTTGAGCACACAATTTTAAAAGATTATGAATTGTCATTGAAGAATTCTTGAAAAATTATGCTCAACCACTTAATCATCTTATAACATACAATCTATTGAGTAGTCATCATTATTACTGAGTTGTTATTAAGAGATTTTTTGATAATGTTTTGAATATATAAGAATTATCGTGAGATGATTTATCCAACATCATTAAAGCATTGTTTTTCGAAAAACTCCCCCTCAAACTTTGACTCATTTTGAGAATGACACCAATTGTAGAAGAATTGTCTTGTAAAACTTTATGAGGGATGGAGTGTTGAACACACAATTTTGAAAGATTATGAATCGTCAGTGAGAAATTCTTGAAAAATTGTGTTCAACTTTTTGAAAAACCAAATGTTAGAAGACTTCTCTTCTAACTTTAAGGATAAGCGCACTGAAACGTACACTCTCCTTTGTCGTTCGGGTCCGAGTTGCAATCTGAGAGCAATTACAAGTCATAAAGAAAATTAGAAATGACATGTTTTGAAAGCATTTGAAACTCCTGTTCGAACTTCATTTACACACCCGTGTCAATGTTAATCGACATTTCTAGGCACGTAAATGTTATCGATTCCAAGAGACATGTCGAGAAGATTCTTTTTGTGAAACATTTTCTGATTTTTTGATTTTGTATTTTCTTTTTGAAATTTTATATTTTTGTATTTGGTTTTATAAAAAATATTTACATGTTGACCTCAGCATTGTTATGTGATGGTGGAATAGTAATTCCAACTCTTGTCGTGATGTAGCTGTCTTGTCTGCTAGAGGAACAACTTTTGGAACCAGCTTTGAACTGGATGGTTCATTGCTGTGGTCGTAAATTCTGAGTTCTGAACTGTTATGATCAGAAGTCATTGCTTGTTCATCAGATCAGAATTCCTTGAAGCCCTGGTTTCTGAGATATCAGTCTTTTCAGCAACCAAACTCTAAGTCCTTCCTTTTTAGGATTGAAAGATGTACATGCACTTAAGTTAAGAGTACCTGCACTGACATCAAGAGTTTTTTCGCCTTCATATTGGTTAGTGATATCTTCATTTGAACCATTTGTGGGATCATTGTCAACCTTGGTTGTGCTAGAGGTGAATATCTTTCTAGTTGGAACCCACCTAAGACCAACAGTTTTGAAAATTTTACCTGTCGGTTTCCACCTAAGACAAGATCTAGGAGTCATTGTTTTCTCATGCACAACGGAAGTCCTTTTTATTGAAAACCTATGTCCTTTTGGGATCTGTCTTTCTGGTTTCTTTGAAATACTTATTTGCTCTACAAGTTTGTTTCTGTTCGTTGTCTTATTGGATGGAACCTTAGCACGCGAGTTGACCTCATTCAGGAATTTTTTTACACAATGATCATGATTTGCATTAAAGACATATTTCTGACATGTCGAGCAAACAAAATGTTTGGAGTCTGTATAGTATATCTTAAAATTCCTTGAGTGTTTGCTTGGGCACAATCTTTGTCTTACAAACTACTTATTATTGGATGTAAGGCAAATTCCTAGATGTTTAAGTATTGCTCCTAGGTTTTGGTTTGCTACCATCTAACTATGCTTGTGATTTAGCAAGAGGCATCAACACCTAGGTCTTGAATTCACATTAGCGTTCTTTGTGTCTTTTTCTTAGATTCCTCTCGGTAGTGATTATGAACCATGTCATTTGAGCTATACCTAGATGAGCGATGTGCAATCATGTGATGAGGTTTTGCAAAGGCAGATTCTCTTTCCCTAGGCAAATAATGTGTAGTGACTGGTTTTGGAAAAATACGTTATTACATCATTGGGAGGGCAAACCGTGGTTTCTGAATTTCTAGGCCGTTCTGACTTAAAAACGTTAGTCGGTTGTCTAAAAAAACTAATTGGTTTCTATGTGGTTGTAAAACCGGTTTGACCTTAAGATTGTTGGTTTTTGCAAACTTAGTATATCACATTTTGTCCTGTTAATTTTATTAACTCATTTTGTTCTTAATGATGCAATTGCAAATCCTTTTTCCTGAAGTTGAGCCTTTGAATCAGCATTTTGAGCAATCAAAGAAGTTATGTGTTCTATACTCTTAGCTCTCGTTGTCTTGATAGAATCAGACAGTTCTTTGTAATGCCTTTTCAAAGTCTCATTTTCCTTAAGTAATTTAGCCACTTTATGTTCCAATTTGTTGTTATTGTTCTCATTACATCTATATTTAATGTTTAATCTTGCTTCTTACTTTTTACATTTGAAAATTGACCATGTTACCCTTATTATAAAGCTTGTTATTGTATTTAAGTTCATGATTAACTTCAATGTGCTTTTTATTCTTAAAAAATCTTTTTGAAATTAAGCAACGATATTTTTAAGACAAATATTTTTAGATTCGAGGGATTGATTTGAGAGTACAATTGTCTGGTTATCAGTTAATTTAGCAGGCAATGGACATGTGTCATGACATTGTTAAACATTCTGGTCAACCTCTCCTTCATTATTGAATTCAGGTTGCATAGTATGTTGTTGTCTGTAGCAAAGACATGAGTTTCTAGCAGTCGCTTGTACCTAAGCCATTGGCTCTTATCATATATGGTGTATGATATCTGCATCATCATGCATGTGCTTCAATTCCCTTGATTCTGCTGCTTGTATATCCTTGCTCATCTAATTCTGTCCCACTGCTTTTTGTGTCATACAAAACTAGATCCATTGCTTTACTGTATCACATTTTCCTCTGTTGTTGCAATATGTCGTTTCATTCACCATGATTTCATACTATCTTTTTTGATGTGATTTTCATCATTGGTCTTCTTAACAGATTCCTTGTGTGGGATTATGTGTATCACGGAATTCTTGTAATTTCGAGTTGTGTGTATTGTAGAAAGTAGGTTTGGTCATTATAAACATAGTCATCATCCAATTAATTTCGTGAACTTGATGAACATTGAATGATGTCTAGTGTACTTTAAAAGCAGCCATGGATACAATCTCTTGAAATTCTTCGTTGTCAAGTTGCTTTTCAAGTTGATCCATATTTAGGAACATTATGCCTGTGAAAGTCTCTACATCTTGACCAAAGAGTGTCGCAAATGCGCGTTTGAATCTATACTCGGTGCGAGTTCCTTTTAAGTCATTGTTTGAAAGAAGCTTGAGGTGTGAATGAAGTAGTCAAAAAGATATCATGCAATGTTCTTATGCTTTGTCTTCTAAAATACCATCTGATGCTTTAACTTTTTGAACTGTGCACTCTTGAATCTGCAACTTTTGTCATCCAACCTTTTCTGAATTGTTTGTGCAAGAATGATTGTTTTGAGCATATAATCTTCAATGAACTTAGCACATGTCAAACATTTGCTAACATAGGTGGCGATGTCGGCCTTCATATTAGGCCACCAATATAGCTTCTTCATGTCCTGATACATCTTGTCAGAACCCGAATGGATAGAGTGTTTTGATTTGCGGGACTCGTGCATGATCACAGTCCTCAGGTCGCTTTAACATGGTAACCAACTCCTGCCATTTAAGCATAGAGTTCCATCTGCACGGGGTTCCAACTTCTCCTTTGGTATATCCTTCCTGATCATACCTCCTACGTCTTCATTCTTGATGTTCTCTGGTTTCTGTGCCTCTATCTGAGCTTCCAGAATTTTCTTAGGGAGATTCAAACCAATAGTCATGACTAAGTCTCGAACCCGTAATGGCTTATTCCGTTCTTTACGGCTTAAGGCATCGGCCACTACGTTTGCTTTCCCCGGGTGGTAACGTATTTCATAGTCGTAATCGCTGAGCAACTCTAACCAACGACGTTGTCTCATGTTTAGCTCCTTTTGATCAAGGATGTGTTGTAAACTCTTGTGATCTGTGAACACCGTACACTTGGTTCCATACAGATAGTGTCTCTAGATTTTTAAAGCAAACACTACTGCTCCAAGTTCCAAATCATGAGTCGTATAGTTCTTCTCATGAATCTTCAATTGGCGTAATGCATAAGCAATCACCTTCTCTCTTTGCATCAACACAACGCCTAAACCTTTGATCGAAGCATCGCAGTATATGATAAAATCTTCGCTTCCTTCCGGTAAAGCCAGAATTGGTGCACTACGCAACTTCTGCTTAATCAGTTGAAACGCTGCTTCTGCCTTGTCACCCCAATCAAACTTAACTCCTTTCTGAGTAAGCTTGGTCATTGACTTGGCGATCTTCGAAAATCCTTCGATGAATCTTCGGTAATACCCAGCAAGACCTAAAAATTGTCGAATCTCCGTTGGTGTTTTAGGAGATGCCCAATCTTTTATGGATTCGATCTTGGCGGGATCCACGTGAATGCCTTGACTATCAATCACGTGGCCGAGAAATTGTACCTTGGGAAGCCAAAATTCGCATTTAGAGAATTTAGCGTACAACTCCTCTTTCTTAAGCAATTCCAGAATTGCCTTAAGATGTTCTTCGTGTTCCTTCTTGTTCTTGGAGTAGATAAGGATATCGTCAATAAAGACAATCACAAATTTATCCAAAAATGGCTTGCACACGCGGTTCATGAGATCCATAAATACCGCTGGTGCGTTCGTCAAGCCAAATGGCATAACTTGGAACTCATAATGACCATATCGAGTTCTGAATGCCGTCTTCGGAATATCTTCTTCACGTACTCGAAGCTGGTGATAACCTGATCGCAAGTCTATCTTAGAATAAACACTGGATCATTGTAGTTGATCAAATAAATCATCAATCCCATAGAGTGGATAACGATTCTTCATCGTCAGCTTATTCAGCTCTCGGTAGTCGATGCACATTCAAAACAATCCATCCTTCTTCTTGACAAATAAGATCAGAGCTCCCTAAGGTGAGGAACGGGGTCTTATGAAGCCATTGTCAGAAAGTTCTTGGAGTTGGTCCGATAATTCTTTCATTTCAGACGGGGCCAATCGATAAGGTGCCCATGCTACAGGTGCATCACTAGGTATCAAATCGATTTGGAATTCCACTTGTCGAGTCAGAGGGAGACCCGAAAAGTCTTCAAGAAATACTTCAGGAAAATTTCGAACGATCAATACATCCTCAAGTCGCTTCTTCTCTGACTTGTCTTCAGTCTCCTTTGTAGTAACACGTGCCAAAAAAATAGGACATCCTTTTATCATGTACTTCTATGTTTTAGTGCATGAGATGATGTTCAAACGAGTCTCGTTTCCCCGGTCGCTTCCATCTACACGAACAATCAACGTTTCATTTCCCCAGGGAATACGAATGATTTTCTCGGCACAAACGATGACAGCTTCGTACTTTGCCAACCAATCCATACCGATTATGACGTCGAGACTACCAAGTTCTACGGGCATTAAGTCTATGTTGAATAGGTGATTTAAGAATTTTAATGTACAACCCCGAATGATAGCGTTTAACCCAATTATTCTCCCGTCGCCTAGTTCAACATCGTAATAATGATCTAAGGTAGATGGTGTGATATCAATCTGGGAGCTAAATGCAGTAGACACAAAGCTTCTATCGGAACCAGTATCAAATAATTCAGAAGCATAGCGGTTGTTTAGAAGAAACGTACCCGTAACGACGTTTGAGTCTGGGTTTTTCCCTGCACGGCCTACCGCATACACTTTCGCTGGAGCATTTCCATTTCCACCTTGGTTACCACTGTTGTTGTTTTTCAGCTTTAGAAAATCCCTCTTGAAGTGTCCTTGGGCTCCACATTCCTAGCAAGTAGGTTTTTGACCTGCCCCAGTGCCCCTTTGGTTATTAGCAGTGTTGGCATTTGAAGTACTCCTACAGTCATGAGCCAGATGGCCAACTCTGTTGCACTTGTGGCATTTTAGAGCACATTGACCGTCATGGTGATAGTTACATTTTGAGCACAGAGGTTTAGATCCTCCATAAGGTTTCTTCTCACCAGACCCTGCAGCATAAGCTCTGCCAGTGTTCTGCCTCTTGTTGTATTGTTGTTGTTGGTTATCATCTTGATTTCTTTTGTTTTCGCTTTGTCGTTCAGCAAAAGTATGGATTTTCTTGTCCATCAGCTTAGTTGAAAATTCATTTGCATCCTGCATGGTTTTTGGCTTAGATTCCATTACACTTCCGTAAATCATGTCGGGAAAACCACCGACATATTTATCAATCTTGTCCGACTCTTCAAGAAACATCCTAGCACATATCAATGCCAGTTCCTGAAAACGTTGGTTATAGCTTACCACATCGGTACCTTTAACATTTAAATTCCACATCTCAGCCTCCAGCTTCATAATCTTGCCCCTTGGGCAGTATTTGTTGGTCATCTTCTTTTTTAGGTTTGTCCAAGTCATTGCATAAGCAACATCGTGACCGACAGTCTTAACATAGGAGTTCCACTACGTTAGAGCACTTCCAAGAAGAGTACAAGTAGAAAACTTGATTTGGTTTTCCACAGAGCAGTTGCTTATACGGAACATAGTTTCCATTCTTTCAAACCAATAAGTCAACTCAATGACTCCTTCAGTACCCTTAAAGTATAGGCGTTTGTATTTCATGAAGTATAGGTAAGTGCACTCACAAGCAGGAGGAGCTTGCCTCCTTACACCCGTGTCTGAATCATGACTGTCTTCACCATTTTAGATTCTGTCAGCGTTACGTGCTACTAGTGCATTAGCAACGCCTTAGTCGATTAGTTCCTTAAGTTGGGCATCAGTCACAGTGGTAGTGGTGGTGGTTGTTGCGGCTGGTGTTGATCTTTTGGTTCGTTTTGGTGCCATTTTCTTCAAATCATAAGAAAATTGTAATAACCGTTAGATTTCATACAAATCATAACCATCACATGACATATACACAATAAATAAAGTGAGATCACATCGCACAGTGAAATGTACAACTGAATTGAAATTAACAATGGTGTAACTAAATCGACATTTATTCATAATAAATTCGATTACAGACATGACATAATACATCCCTTCCATATATGATCTAGAAACATACATGACCTGATTCGGTTACAAAATGATCACTACCATTAGGTTACAAAATAAAATATAAACAACCTAAAGCCTTACTAGCCAGGAGTTAACCATAATACTTAGTAGGCTAAACATCATAGCTATAACATAACAACTCTAAGAGCTACTACCGGCCTCCTCTGGTATCTCGGGCTGTTCTGGACAGCTAGCGGGTCCCTATTGACTCTGGAGAGCTGTCACATGTGACTGCAGTGTCCTCAACAGTGTTAGTGTCTCTACAAGCTGTGCCTGTCGGGTGCGGTCTGCTGCCCGCAAGGCTCCTATCTCAGCCTGCTGTGCTAGCATTATAGTTTGCAGTGCTCTCACCTCAGAATGGGCTGTACCACTAGCATCCATCGACTGTACCCAAGCCTCATGAGAAAGTCTAGCCTCAGTCTCCATTAGTCTAGCAGTACGAGCATAAGCGCGTCTGTCTCTACGCAGCATGTTAAGCTGACCACTCATCAACAATCTCTCATCTTGTGCATCGTCCAGTCTCACATAAATTTCATCTGTGTCCTGCCTAACAGTCGTGAAAAATATGTCATCCTCTGACTCAGTCCTGCCACATCATTCGCTGCTGGTATCCCATGCATGTCCTCCACCATTTCATCCCAAGTATCTGTAATCCCATAACCAACATATATCTCGGGGTCTTGCCTAATCTCATCATCCAAAGTGCCAACGAATCCATAGTCTGCTCTAAAGCCTCCAGTGGGTCTAGCAGTGGGAGCAGATGAACTCTCACCGACCTTATATCTCGAACCTAGAGCAATACACAACCTCTTCCAAGGCGGTAATGTAACCTCGGAAACACCTGCTCTATAAACAGTAGAGGGAAGAAGCATAGGTGGTGATGGAGTAGGTAAAGGTATAGGTAGAAGTGGTGGTGTCCTTGATGGTGGGGTACTCGATGGTAGTAGATAGGAAGTAGATGGTGTCTCAGCTCTCAGCTGGATCATAGCAGCTCTATATCCTAAAGGATAAGTAAGGCTAGCAGGTAGTGGTGAAGATGATACATGTAATGGTGGTGATAGTATCTGAGGTAGTGGTGATAGTATCAGGGTTAGTGGTGATGACAATGAAGAGAGTGGTGATGGTAGTAAAGTAGGTATAGGAAGAAGTCTGACAACCTCTGTATGTGAAGGAAGTGATATGGGTGTCTGAGCTCGGACAGACATCCTAGCCATAACACGGTGTACAGGTGGTGGGACATAGTCGGCCGAAGCTGGGTGCTCCTCCTCCTCCTCCTCATCCTCGTCCTCTTCAACATCATCATCATCATCCTCGTCATTATCGGATGACTCATCATCATCATCGTCATCGTCTCCTCCGTCGACAGGGTAATCAGCGGGGTCCTCCTCAGGATCCTCCTCTGGATCGGAGTCTGCAATGTATCCTAGTGAGTCGATAGTAGGTGAGATAGCAGCAGGCATTGGCTGCTCCTCGGCAGGAAACACCTCATCCCCCGGCGGAAGCTAAACTAGTATTTTTTTATAATTTTTTAAGAGGTTTTATATGAAATTATCAATACACAATAACCTATGAAAACTTTGATAAATTTATATATGCCTACAAATCTACACAGATAATAACTTTAAAAGATTAAATCAACTATTTTTAAATCAAAAAGACTAAATAGTAGTACTAACTTGAGGTTAGTACTGCTAGTTCCAAACACTCCCTTAGAATCCATGAAATCTTATTAAAGCTTGCAAAAACTGATTTTTCTATCTTCTAAACCTTGAATACCAGATAACACTTAGCTTTTAACAGTCTAATGAACTAATCAAGACAAGCAAATAAGCATTAAGCAAAGATCTAAGAGCTATGCCACTATAATTTTGGATTTTCATGATTTTTTTAATAAAAGTTAAAAATTAAGATTTTCATTATTTAAGCTAATAACAGATAACAAAAACATGATCAAATAGCAACAAAGAGATAGAATAAGCACTCAAAAGCGAGTGATAAGCAAAATAAGCAGATTTAAAGATAGAACATAAAAGTAGAAGTGGATTAATAAGGAAACTACCAAGGCCTTAGCAAAACCAAGGCTTTATAAGGCTCAAAGAGCTTGCCAACAGCTCTAGCTTATCAATGATAAGCTAGTAAAAGTCATATGAGCTCTTCCATTTTAAACTCATCTTCCAAAAAGTCCATAATCCAATAAGCAAAGGTATTAATCTGTTTTTAGAGGTTTAAGTAGATTAAGGAGCTTATTAGAGCTCACTTTGAGCTTAGAGACTCAAAGAGCTTAAGATGAGCTTATGAGAGTAGCTTATGAAACAAGTGAACACAAGTATTTGAGATTTTATAAGAGCTTATAGAAATAAAAAAACAGATTATGAACAAATAAACTATGGCTTTATTGATTTAAAACTGAAATGAAAATGAGATTACAAAGACTAGAAAATTACATGAAATTTGCATAAGCTAAAAAACTATATTAAGCTACTCTAAAAGCTACTCTAGATACGTGTGTGTGTGAGAATGTGAGGCTATTTATAGCCTTCTTCTGAAGCTTCTAGGTCCAAATTCAGTTACACGCTCCCAATCATCTTAGCCTTTCATTCCCTTCAATCATTGGATCATAAATTTGGGCCGTTGGATTAGATTGAAGGGCACACGGATTGCCAGCGTGGCAATCCGTGATTGTGACACCTTGTGATTCTTTTCCATATGATTTAGTGTAAAAACCCCTTCCTTGGTGTGTTTCCTCTTTAATCCGTGATCCTCTTCTTGTGGGATTGACCAATAGGATGCGTTTGGTGATGTATTACTTAGCCACGTAGGATCTTATCACTTGAATTATATTGCCACGCCTTCAATTTAACTTTTCCCTTTGATTTAACCTTGTGGTTAATCGTAGAAGATGATGAACAGTGAAAAAACAATTTTTCCCGCTCGTTTTTATTATAAGGGGTGCATTTTGATTCTATTTGACCCGACCTAATTGTTTTGACTTTGGGCTTATAAAAATGAATTGGGCCAGGGTGTGTTTGTTTTAGGCTCATAAAAGGGTGACAGGTTTTTGGTTTGGTTTTATAAGAAATATAACGGGCGTTATCTCTTATAATAAAGAGATAACGGCCATTAAGGCATCAAGGGTTATTTTGAATTTTTGGTTTAAGTTGGAGGGCTTTTGTGGAAATTTGAGGGTTTTGGCTTTTTGTAAGTTGACCAAGGGTTGACTGAGGGTTGACCACTGTTGACTTTTTGACCTTTTTATAGAAAACTTCTGGCTCTTTGTGTGCTCTTCCGTTCTCGTGTTTGTGATTGTCCGGTTTTGACAGTTTTCTTGAGATTTTTGCAATATCCGTACCTACACAATCACAAAGACAAAACAAGTAATATTCAAGCATTTTAAGCACAATTTTGTCTTTTTAGGGCCTATTTTGATATAAAAAGGATATGTGTTTTCACACATATCAGTCTCGCCTAATCTCATCATCCAAGGTAGCAACAAAACCATAATCTCACCTAAGATCTCTAGTAGGTCTAGCAGTGGGAGCAGATGAACTCTTACTAACCTCAAATCTCAGACCGAGAGTAATACACAACCTCTTCTGAGGCGGTAACATAACCTTGGAAACACCTGCTCTACAGTCAGTATAGGGAAGAAGCAAAGGTGGTGATGGAGTAGGTAATGGTATAGGTAAAAGTGGTGGTGTCCCTGATGGTGGTGTCTCTGATGGTAGTATCCCTGATCGAGGTGCTAAGATGTAGGTGGATGGTGCAGCAACTCTTATCATGGCCATAGATACCCTGATACGTAGTAGTATAATAGGTAGTTTATGGGAAGTAGATGGTAACTCGACTCTTAATCGGATCATAGTAGCTTTGTATCCCAATGGATGAGTAGGACTAGCAGGTAGTGGTGAAGGTGACATAGATAATGGTGATGATACTGGTAGAGGTGGGGATGGTATCTGTGGTAGTGGTATGATGTATGATTGATGTAAGGTTGGCGATGGTTGTTGGTGGCGGATGTTGATATGGCAAGAGTTCTGTCAACTCTGCGCAGACAGGAATTGGAATAGATTGTTGTTCCTGATAAACATCTTGGCAGTAGTACAACATGCGAGTGGTGGGACAGAGTCGGTCAGAGCTAGGTGCTCCTCCTCCTCCTCATCCTCATCCTCATCCTCATCCTCGTCCTCCTCCTCCTCCTCATAGGGTATTCAGTGTGTTCCTTATCAGTGATCCTCAATCGTCCCTCCTCTTGATTCTCGATCAGGTTCAGACTCGTAATGTAAACCTCGGTGATTCAGTAATTAAGTGGGTTGTGAAACAAAGCAGTAGGCAATGGCTACTCATCAGGCTGGAAGCACATCATCCTTCGATGGCATTTAAACTTTGGGTATACCAGGCGCTGTAACAAAAATCTGGTGAAGGTGGTGCCTGCTCTGGCTCCTCAGGTCTAGGCACGTAATCTGGTGATGGTGGGGCCTGAAGAGTGGCCTCCACATAATCATAAGGTTCCTCTGGCATCATGGGCAATCCATCGACTCCCGGAGATCCTATGTCTGACAGTTCCTCGAATGGACTAGATACCTCCGTGTAAGTAACCGTGGAATCCTTTGAATCATCATAAATAAAATAAGATCACATCGCACTGTGACCAGAAGAAATACTTATATAAGAGTATATTATATAAGGCTCTTATTGTAATATACGTAATATATCATAACCACGTATATCAATTATGAATGCATCTAGTCCCACTAATGCAACAACTAGTGTGTCCCATAAAAACCCTTTTTATGAATGCAATGTTTGAAAACGGTTATAGTCCAGCAAAACATTTGACCTGGTTCTCTATAACCTTGGCTCTTGATACCAATCTGTAACACCCCCAAATTAAGTCGCAACGAAATATGGTTTTGGGGGTGGTACTTCATAGATCAATAGCACAAGATATATATAAGAACGACCATTTAAAAGTCATTTAAAACCGATACATTGGATTTAGCAAATTGTTGTTACATAAGTCCAAAACTTCGCTTGTTTATTGATCAAAATACAAAGATTTTAGTCCAAAACAAATATATCCACAAAATGTAATGCAACCAAATCTTTAATGCATATGACTTCCAAAATAACGACCACCAATTTATCCCTTGTCTTGTACCTCACTGATCTACTAAGAAAACATTGCTTAAAACGTCAACAATAATGTTAGTGAATTCATAGGTTTGTAAAATGTATAATGTAGGATCGCAAGATTTCCCCATGATAATGCAACAGATGCAAACATCATAAAATGTAATTATGTTTCCCTAAGCTCATGACACTGAAGCTCGACATGTATGGATTGCAATATAAATTGCCAACATTGCCCGTGATGATGTTCTAACCCGCAACATCCCAAATCCGACATGGTATACGTTCGTTGTCCGGCATACCAGCACAGTGAGCATGACTCACCCGAACGGGGATGTCAATCCAAAATAGATCTATTTATAACATTCACGTTCACAATAAGTAATTGACAATTCATGATAATGGGCTCAGAGGGTTATCGCTACTTAGGCAACACGTAATCGTAATGTAAAATGTCCACTTGCTTCCAATTGTAAAACGTGCATATGTTTCTCACCCTAAAACTTGTAAATTATTATAAATGTAAAACGTGGGGCTATGAACTCACCTTGAGTGGATGAGTTAACAATGTAAATCAAATGCGTGAAAATGCGCCACAAATACGCCCGAATGCAACCTAATTAATTATAGGCCGTATGAGTACTAAGTACTTTGAGTAACTAATACCGTATATAATTCTATATAGCTACATCACCATCTAATTATATTTGTGAAATCATATTTATAAAGTAAAAACGTTTATAAATATCTCTTTAGTAAAAACGGCGTAACTTTCTCGTTTTAAGTTCGTTTCTTACGTTTCTTATGTCCACGCTTTCGTATTAAGAAGAGTTATCAAAATATTATATTTTCATATTTTAAGTCCTTTGGTGAACAGTACTTTTTACTGTTCATATACTTTTATAAATTTAACTATCATAGACTCGTAAAAGTCGTAACTTATTCGTTTTAACTCCGATTTTAGTGATTCTTTCGAGCACGTCTTCGTAATTAAAAGTTTTATCTAACTAATGTATTTTCCAAATTTTATCTAAGATGAATAGTGATTTTTACAGATCATAGTTTATAAAATTATTTTTATAAGCTTTAATTATCGTAAACGCAAAAAAAAATCCATAACTCCTTCGTTATTGATAAAAAAATTATGATTCTTAATGTTTTGGAATCCTAAAATTATGTACTTTCTGAGAAAATTAACCAACCATTTATATCAGAGGTGTTAATACAAATAATGTCTAAAAACGTTATTTATATTTTTCAACCTCTCAACGTTTTGATAGTAACAAAATGTAAAAACGTTTACAATAAAAATAAATTTCTCAAATTATCAAATGTAAAATTCTATTTCTAAGATTAGTGATCACTTAAGGTATGAAAAAACAAAATAATTAAGCATGATTAGTGATCAAGAAAATATTTTTTTCTTAATCCTTACTTTTAACTCTACAAAAGTATTTTATTAAAAATACATTTACAAAATATTTTCTAATTAAAAAAAAGTTTTATTTAAAACATAAAATTTGAAATTCAATTTTCCCCCCAAAATGGAAGGTCCTTCACCACAAAAAATGGAGCGGAGTTTAGTGGCGGCCCCCTTATAGGCCTGGCGGCCCCTTATATATAAGGGACCGCCGGGACCGCCACCAGATGACCGTTGGAATTCCCTGCCTATAAATACTGCTCCATTCCCAGCAAAAAAATATTCCTCTTTGCACAAAATTTTTTAGTCTTTTTTTCTCTCTCTAAACCTTCTTTCTCTCACTAAAACTCTTGATCACTAACATACTTAAATCTTGTTTCAAGTGATCTAATCTCTCAAATGTAAAGAGATAAGTTTTTAAGTATCCTAGTATAATGTGTGGTTTTGAAAAACAATGTCTAAACCCTTGTTTAGAAAACAAACCCTAGCTTCCAAGTCTTACAAAACCCTAATCCAAGGAAACCATAATATTGAACCTTCCTGCTTAACCCTTTTAAATTCTTAACCAAAGTCTTCAAAACCTTCTGGTATATCTAGATATGATGTAAAAAAACTTAATATATTGAAAATAAATTTTATGATTGTATGTGTGAATTTAGTTTGGCCTGGCCAAGAGCATAAGTAAGAGAGAAATGGTGAAGTTTATCACTTATCAAATTAATGTGTGCGTGTATTCTATCAGTGATTCATTTATACACTTCTTGACTAATCAATACCAATCTTGGAAAGTCTTAGAACAAATTGAATGAAATAAGGAAAAGTCTTTTGTCAAGATATAAGAAAGACCTTAATGGTTTAAATGAGAAAGGTTTGTACACAGTTGCTAGTTTGAGTTTTGTGTGCAATGTGTCCCATGGGACATATTTGCACAGAATTTTTGGGGAAGGGGAGGGGGTACCAATAATGATTTTTTTTTATTCCGCAGTAATATCTAGTATCTACTGAATAAAGTTAGATATAATGGTATAACTTATAATGTGAAAGTTTAGGCTTAATTATTTTATGATAAATTCAGCAAATGTGATAACAAGGGTGATGTTTTAATAAAACTTTGAGCATTAGGTATAAAAATGGGTATTTGTTGAAGCATAGAAAACTTTTGGTGGTTCCGGGAATGCTTAAACGTGTTTTATCGTGAAACGTAAACACTTTACGTAACCAATAAAAATAAAATTTGCAAAGATAATAATTATACTCCAAATAATTATCTAACACTTGCTTGACATAAACATTTAATTGTTTGATGCCCGTTTACGTTGAATGATCATATTTAGTTTACGCGATTTAACTTAACACTTTAAAATTAAAAGCAAACGCGTACAAGACTAAAAATAAATAGTGAAATAATAGACGTCGTAAATGACCCTAAAACACAGGGTGTTATATTAAGGCATCTGTTTTTTTGTTGTTGTTTACTTGTTTAGGGCATCTGTTTCTATGTTTAGTGTATCCGTTATGTTTAGTGCATCATTGGACACATAGGGCATCTGTTTATTTATTTAGGGCATCCGTTTAATTTCCATCTTAATGCCTAATCAGCCTAATAGTCAAAAGGGGTGCAAAATTACATATAGAGTAATTGGTTAACTTCATTTTGTAGCATGTAAGTCCTTACAAGGACTTCAACTTTATTCAAAGAGTTGCTACTCTTTATCTTTCATTACTTGACACGTGCATTAACTTAGAGTTGTAGAAACTTCTATATGAAGATGAGTTATCTCTTCCTTTTTATATGCTTAGCTTTCATCCAATGGGTAACGCTTTGTCTAAAGTTCAATTTACAATCTTGACTGAATTGATAATGTTTTGAGTTATTGAATGATATACTGCTTAGAATAATTATTGTGACAAAAGCATGTTAGACCAGCTACTTAAAATGAACAACACAACAGCAAAGCTAAACATCACATATAAAATGAGGTATACCACAATGAATGACCATCCTACATTTGAAACAGTCCTAAATGATCCTGGTATAATGAAAGAATATGGGAAGCAAAGTGATCACTATCTTAAGCCTCTAAGATTTGGTACATGTAAAAATTTTGACCATTTGGAGAGTGTGTGTCCTAAGAAACTAATGGATTGTCCTGTGAAGAAGAAAAGTGATATGCAAGCTGCTATGGAGAAGGACAAGCGACCTGTGCAAACCACAGGTAAGAAGGATAAGGGTAAACAGGTTAGTACTCAACGTTATATCAAAGGATATCGTGTCAATAATCATAAGACAAAACTTGTTTATCGTGCGGTGGTTAAGCCACAAAGTGATAATCATGTTACAAGTAACATGGAGCAGTCCTCAGATTCAACTAAGAAGCCGTCTCCATCTGATTCTTCAAAGAATGGTGAGTCGACCTATATTAATGATGATATAAAATTAGATGAATTAAGGAATTTCGTTAATAAAACGATGGAAGAGGAGTCGGTACTTGAATATATTGGGAATAATGATATTGATGGTTGTAATTCGAGGGAAAAACATTATGAAAAGATTTCGGTTAAGAAACCTAGCTCATCTATGGACGTTATTAATGAAGATTCTGATACGGATGAGGATGAAATTTTCTTACCTAACGATGGAATTTCTCTTCCTAGCTTATCGGTTGGTGGTGGGCAACTATTGGAAGAAGAGATGCTGAATGCTTATGATGATTATAAAGATCAATTTGAAGAATATCCAAGCTCATATCAAGATTTTTGTGATCATTTTGACTTCAAGGTTAAAGGACGAGGCAGGAAGTAGTTGTTTTCTGATTTCATAAGAACGGCATGTCGTTCTTATGTAGTGGAAAGGGTTGTAGCAAATCCATTTTTTTGCTTTATTTTTGCCTATGTAACGGGCCGTGATGAGGGATTTCACCCTCATCCATTGTACTTCAACACTTTTTTGGTGTAATGCATTTTACCGGGGTGAGTCCCTTTTACCCAAAAAAAAATAACCAGACTTATCCACACTCCACTACCTCTAGCTTGCTACCCGATTTAAATAACACTAATCTCTCCTAGCATTCTGATCCATGTTGTTTCAACGTATATTGAACACGAACATCTACGAAAACCAGTGAGTTACATAGAGGATTAGGGCATCAATGAGTATTATTAGGGCATCAGTGAGTATTATTAGTGCATCATTAGAATTATTAGGGAATCTTTTTGTTATCATTTACGAAGATATTTTGTAGACTGTAGTCATAAAGCCTTTTAAATTAGACTATTAATCTCCTGTGCATTGGGTATATCATTACAGATAGCAAAGTTAGTTCATTGGGGTAAATTAGTGCATCCGTTTGAGTTAATTTAGTGCATCTATTTATGGTAATTTTGGTAGTATATTAAGTATCTGGATATTGTGCTAGTTAAGATGTAAATTTTAGAATATATGGTTTGATTAATGGTTTTAGAGCTATTATAAAGCTTTTAGTATTGTTGTTGTGACTTGCTTCTGATTTTAATTGCTTGTTTGAGTTAAATCGGTTTGGCGTTATACAGAAATCTCTAAATGTTGGGGGGGGGGGGGGAAGTATGGTCAATTTGATCATTTTTGTGAGGTGTTTTGTGCTATTAAAGTTAGTGACAGAAGTCTTCTGGTGTAATGTTTGTTAAATATCATAATTATTAAAGCCGAATATATAATGGTTTTTTAGCTGATTTAGTAATTTTTATGTTTCATAACTGTTTGTCCGAGTTATAATTTGTTAAATATATTATCTATACATCTGAATTATAGATGGAAAGTGTGGTCAATTTGATCGATTTTTAGTGCTAATATACTCATATGTGCTACTAGGGGGTGTGACACCCCCAAATTGGGTCACATCGGAATATAGGTCTGAGAGTGTTACTTCATAGATCAATAGCACAAGATATATATGAGAACGACCATTTAAAAGTCGTTTAAAACCGATATATTAGATTTAACAAATTGTTTGTTACAAAAGTCCGAAGCTTAACTTATTCGTTGTTCAAAATACAAAGAGTCTAGTCCATAACAAATATTTCCCCAAAATGTAATGCAACCAAATCTTTAATGCCTATGACTTCCAAAATAACGACCACCAATGTATCCCGTGTCTTGTACCTCATTGATCTCTTGAGAAAACATGCTTTAAAACGTCAACAATAATGTTGGTGAATTCATAGGTTTGTAAAATGTATGACCACAAGATTTCCCAAGTGTATGATAATGTAACAGATGCAAACATCACAAAAATTTAATTACGTTTCCCTAAGCTCATGACACTGAAGCTTGACATAAATGAATTGCAATATAAATAGCCAACATTGCCCGTGATGATATTCTAACCCGCAACATCCCAAATCCGACATGGTATGCGTTCGTTTGTCCAGTGATAGCTAATCACCCGAACGGGGATGTCAATCCCAAATAGATCTATTCATAACATTCGCGCTCACATAGTAATTGACAGTTCATGATCGTGGGCTCAAAGGGTTATCGCTACTTAGGCAAACACGTAAGCATTATGTAAAAATGTCCACTTGTGTCCAATTGTAAAATCATGCATGTTTCTCACCCCGAAACATGTAAATCATTATAAATGTAAAACATGGGGCTATGAACTAACCTCGAGTGAATGAATCAACACAAATATATCAGATGCGTGAAAAACGTCACGTATGTGT
Source organism: Tanacetum coccineum (assembly GCA_026074375.1). Taxonomy (NCBI): domain Eukaryota; kingdom Viridiplantae; phylum Streptophyta; class Magnoliopsida; order Asterales; family Asteraceae; genus Tanacetum; species Tanacetum coccineum. The sequence continues at coordinate 37,245 of BQNB010029541.1, read as the reverse complement.
CCAAGTGCAACCTAATTGATTATAGGTCGTATGAGTACTAAGTACCTTGAATAACTAAGACCATATATAATTCTATATAGTTACATCACTATATAATTGTATTAGTGAAATAAAACTTATAAAGTAAAAATGTTTATAAATATCATTTTAGTAACAATGGCGTAACTGTTCCGTTTTAAGCCCGTTTCTTACATTCTTTACGTCAACGCTTTCATATTAAGAAGATTTATCAAAATATTAAATTTTAGTATTTTAAGTCCTCTGATGAACAGTACTTTTTACTTTTCATGAACTTTTATAAATTTATTTTTATAAATTTAATTATCGTAATCTCTTAAAAGTCGTATCTTATTCGTTTTAACTCCGATTTTAGTGATTCTTTCGAGCACGAATTCGTAATTAAAAGTTATATCTAAATATGTTAATTTTCTAAAAGTAGCTGATGTGAACAGTAAATAAATTTTATAAAATCACTTTTTATATATTTAATTATATAAACTTACGAATAGCATAACTTCTTCGTTATAGCTTGGTTTTTCGAGTTTTTTATATGCCTACAATCCTTGTAACATGTAGTATTTTATAAAAATATAAATTAAATACCTTATTTTCAAATTAAAAATAGTAGGTTTGGATAATTAGGCTTAAATGTTTATAAAACTTGTTTTTATAAGTTTTTAGCTTCGTAAGTTTGTTACAAGTCTTCTACAAGAATTTATACCATAAGTCTCACATATGTTAGGTCCTTTAGTCCATCATTTGTCCAAAGAATATCAAGTGCTCACATTTATTCATTTGTAACTTTGATAAGTAAACTTTTAAACCATTAAATTATATACACTTTTTATAAATTAACCATCACTTGTATAATGTTTATAATTCCATTCCAACATGATCTTAACATCAATATAACAAATGACAAAGTATATCAAACCATGATCAAGTGTAAAAATCCATTTTACATGTTAATATATTTCTTAGATGGTGATTTAGTATATAAATATTATATACCCATAAAATCATAAATGTAAAGAGTGTAGGGTTTTTAGATGACCTTAGGATGAAGTATGATGAAGAGTAACAAGATCTAAACCCTAGTTTAGAATCAAAACCCAAGCTTTCAAGATTATAAAACCCTAATTTCCAATGAAACCCTAATCTTAAACCTTCTTGATTAAACCCTTGTAAATGCTAAACCAAGCCTTCAATACACCTTAGGATACCTTAGATATGATGCTACAACATTTGTATACTTGGTAAATAAAATTGTATGAATTGTTTGAGGGTGTTGGAGTTTAACCGTGGGCTAGAGGGAGAGAAACAAAGAGAATGTGTAATTTTTTTTAAGGAAATGTATTGTGTGTTATTAATAAGTGCTAAAACACACATCATTTATAACCCGGAAAACGCTATTAATCGGACTAAAATTGCTAAATATGAATAATTATTGTGCATATATGCTTGTTTGGTATTTTTATGTCTTGCAGGTAAAAATGATTGAAAACGGAGCAAAAACGGGTATTTACGGATTCGTCGCAAGCAAGAGTTCCTATTATTCAAAATCAAGACAAAGTCATAAAAAGTCCCTGAGCATGCCAGTAGAAAGAGCACGGAAAAGCGAGTCCAGTGGTGCCCTCGGATTTTATTGGGCCAGCCCGCAACCCATTTTATGGGCCGGACCAGCCCATGCCCATTATAAGCCCAACAAAGAATTAATCAAGGATGAATTATAAAATATTGAAGTGATGACGTCATGCTTATGTCAGGTCACATGCCACAAAATTAATTCAATCTATATCATATGACAATCCACTAACTTGTGTAGGCGAATAAGGAGTCGACACGTGGCGGAGTTGTTTTATACATATCATCAGTTATGAACGAATGGTACTAGGAAGTGTATATTAAATGCATCATCAATATCCACATGGCACATCCTCATTGTGGATTCTAGCTGACGTATACAAGATTTTAGCCATCATATGCATATATGACGCGTCAGTATTGTGAATTGACTATTGCCTGTTCAGTTTTTACACTATAAAGCGTATTTGGGGCCACCTGACCTTGACGATTTTAAACCCCCTGCAACTCTTTTGGCAATAAATTTAAGCACATCTGAGAAAGATTATTATTAGTTTTTTTAGAGGAATATTAGTGTTAGAGTAGTTAGAGTAGATTTTAGTTTAATTTTTGCTTATTTCAATTTTTAGCTTATTGTACCAGCTAATTTGAGCTTATTAGTGAAACATCTTATCGTAACCATGAGCTTAGTAGTATGAAATGAAGACTATGTTTTTTTGCTTATTGTTGGGGTTTATTTCTACTCTTTTTCTTTTCTTATTAAGTCTCCTAAAATATAAGCTTTTTCTTAGGCTTATTTGTTGAGCTTATTTACCAGCTTATTTTGAACAAGAAATAAACCGAATAAGCTTCATAAGAGCTTAAACGATTTATCACTTTTTGTACTAAATAAGTTTCGGTCCATAAGCTTTAAGAATAAGCTTAGATCTAACTTATTTTAGTATTTAAGCTACCTTTTTGTTTTCAAAAGTTTTTATAATCAGGTTCTATAATAGCTTATTCGATTAGTTTATGCTAAAAAGTCTCTAAACAAGTTTTTAGCTTATTTGGTTTTATGAAAACAAAAAGAAATAAAAGCAAAAGATGTTTAGCTTATTAGATACAGATTTAGATCGTGATTTAGCTTAGTGGATAAGTGAGCTTGTCTCATTCCTTATTACTTTGGCTTATTGTTTCGGTTAGGACGTATTTGGTTTAAGTATTTACTTAGGTTTGATTATTCGAATTTAGTGTAATTATTTGATTCGAAATGTGCTTATAAGTTTAGATCTCGATTGATTAGTATTCGTTGTAGCTTAATTTGGATTTGAGAAATGATTATTCAAGCTTGTTTTAGCTCATTTGCACAACTTGTTATTCGTGCTCTAATTCTTGCGTCTGGTTTGTAGAATTAACATTTTTAGGCCATGTTTGTTTCGGTTTGGGCCTTGACTGATTGGGCCTTTGTTTCGTAAGATAGAAAAATCAGAAATGTAGAAGTAGAGAAATTTGAAATATTTCTAGTAATTGTTTTTAGTTAACAGTTAACAAATTTTGAATTGTTTTGTTGTTTGACTTTTTGGTACCGATCAACTCACGAGGCGCGGAGCTTAAGGGTTTATTTAGCTAGACCAAATTTGATTATTTGTTTTAGCTAAATAAATCGGGTGGTATTCGTTTAGCTGCGAGTCTTCAATTCGGTTCCATTTTCTATCATTTTTTCAATTAATTAGTGTAGATTTAATTTGTCATTTTATAAAATGTTTGCTTATTTGATATTTGCCATGCGTAGTGAGTATTTTTTTTAGTACTTGTTAAGTGACATTTGTGAATTGGGAATTAAGTGTGGATTTGTAAAAGGTTTAGTGATTAATAAATTTTCGGATTATTTAGATTTGTAAGTCGATTGTTTAAAGGGCAAAATCCAGAGAATAATCAAATTACATTTCTAGTAATTATTTTCTTTTTTAAGAGATCGTTTTCAAAATTAACCAACGTTGTGAGAAAATTATCTTTTCTAAGGATTATAATTAGTTAATAAACCTAAATTCACACTTAATGAACTTTTCACGTCACTTAGCAAGCATATTTGTCATTTATATCTTTTAAATCAATTTTAGTTTAATCTTGTAGTTTTAAATCTTAGGATTAATATTAGTTTAATTTTTAGCATAAAAATAGTTTAAAACCAAAACCAAAAACTTGAATGATAATCAAGCTCGATTTACAACTTGAACGTAGATTTCCATTCACCTCTCACCGAGAAAAACGATACCCGTGTTGATTACTTATTATTCTTTCCTAAGAATAATTTGTATGATACTTTGCTTGCGTATACGTATATGTTTTATAAATATATATATTATATCTGAGGGTTTATTTGATAAACGCGTGTGTAACAACGACCTATAACAAAATGGCGCCGCTGCCGGGGAGAGGTGTAGCGATTTTTACGGGATTGTTTGTGTTCGAGCCTTGAAGATCCTTTCTTCAGAAAGTTTATTTTCGTTCTTATTAAAAATATAAAAATCCAAAAATATTTTTCTTCTTATTTTATTTTTCCTTTTCTTTTATAAATATTAAAAATACCAAAAATATTTTTATTATCTTTATAAAAAATAATCTTCTCTATCCTCTTATTCATTTAATTCTTATATTCTTTATCCTCTTATCCGTTTAATTCTTCGACATGTCTTCATATAACTATTTTGGTTGCTCGTGGTGTGGAGGTCCGTTTAATGGTGGAAACTGTCTGGGTTGTTGCAGTGTAGGATCCGGAAATAAGTTTGTCTATGACCCAAATCCTTATTCTTATAATGAAATACCAAACTTCTTCAACCAACCTCCACAGCCCCAGTACGAGACATACTCGTGTGAGTTATGCGCGAACGATTCTCACTATGGTTTCGATTGTACATCACGAGTCCCGCTTGTCTATGAGCAGGAACCATGCTACAATCAAAATTTTAGTGATAATTATTATCCACAAAATTCACCGAGTTTACCACAACAATTTCTTTGCTGTGAAAGCTGTGGGGGTCCTCATGAAAGTTTTCAATGTCAACCGATGAATCAAAACCACTTTGAGCATAATTCTAACTATTCTGGTTTTGACCAACCCCCGCAGTATTTCATCAATCATCAAGAAGATCTTAATCAGCAAAGGATAAGTGATGTGCAAGTTATATGGGATAAACTAGAAGAGTCACATAATGAAATTCTCAACATGGTGCGATCATTTTGTCAAATGGTAATTCAACGAAAGCAGGCGGCTAATATTAGTACTCATACTCCTGAGCCTTCGAGACATTTCAATTTTACTTGCGAATGAGTACGAAGATGACGTAGGGTATATCTAGTTCCTTTAAAAAGATATGCCCCAAATTCTCCTTCTATTGCCTCTCGGCACATTCCCGTGTCTTTCCTCTGTCCTATGGGGGGGTGTGGGTTGGAGGTGGCGGAGCATGGGGCTATTAATGGAGCCTCGAGGACCCTCTAAATAATTAGAAGAGGGAACCTAGCACTATTCCCTGAAAAGGAATTCGACGAATTCATAAGTCCAGTGTTTAGGATCTTATTCTAATCCTAAGAGAGGTCCAGAGGATACATCCGATAGTAATAAGTGTTTTTGATTTACCTTCGATGATTGATTTCTCTCCCATTTTAAAAGTAAAAATCCGTGACTTTTCTCTAAACCCTCTTTTCGATTCAAAAGATTTTATTCTGGAAGATGTTAAAAATTACTCGAACTCTATTTTCGAATTTGACGACGAATATATCTCTAATGACGTAAATCCTCTTTTTGATGAGGTGTTAAAGGACATCGAGTAAAATTCTCATTTGGAACGTCCTCTTTGGAAAATGACTCATCACTCGAGGTAAAATCTTCATCGATATCGAAAAGAGGGTTAGAGAAAGTAAGATCATGATTCTTTGAAGAATCATCATACGGAGGCAAATCACACTCACTTTTGGAAGAATCTTCGAACTCACTTGGGATTTGGACAAGGTCCTCGACTGTAACAATCCGTATTTTTTTTATCAATGTACGACGCTATTAAATTCACTATTTATTTTTTTTCTCGTACGCGTTCGCTTTTAATTTTAATAGTTAAGTTAAATCGCGTAAGCTAAAAATCAATAATTAACGTAAACGGACACCAAACGAATTAAAGCTTTCGTCAAGCAAGCAATATATTATTTTTACGAAAATAATAATAAACTTTTTATATTTTATTTTTATTGGTTGCGTAAAACGTTTACGTTTCGCAATAAAATACGTTTAGGCATTAACGGAACCACCAAAACTTTTCTACGCTTCAACAAATACCTATGTTTATACCCAATACCTAAAGTTTTATTAAACTTTATCCAAGTAAACATTGTTAGTCATATGGTTCATTAAATAAACTAACTAAAACCTATACATTACAAGTTATACATTTATAAACTAAACTACACATTTTAACTACAAGTAAATACAAGTTACTTACATAAAATAACAAGAACCAACTAGTATTCTTTTTCTCCCCCCTCCTCCTTAAATTCGTGGGATGATTCCCTCTTTAGGGAACAAATAAACACAACTCATAAAGGCTTGGACTAGTTTATGTTACCTTCCTTGACTAGTCTTTAGTCTTTCTTTGACCACCTTAATATATACTACACATGCATAGCTAAGTGGTAAGAATACACACTCTTATACACTTAAGAAAAACCAACAGAATCCTCTCTTTCTCTCCTTACAAGCCCACGGCTCAAAACTAAGCACCACCACAAACCATACAAATTTTTCTACCACTTATACAAGCATACACACAACATATCTAAGACCTACTAAGATGGTTTGAAGGTTAGGATAAGTATTTTCAAGTGTTGAAGCAAAGAAAGCTAAATTAGGGTTTCACTTGGTTTAAGGTTTCAAGATCTTGCAAGCTATGGTTTATAATCTAAACAAGGGTTTAGATTGTTTTGGTTATCATATTACATCACTCTAAGGTAATCTAAAACCCTTTATGTCTTTACATTTACCATTTTATGTGTATATAAGTTCTATGTAGTGAAATCACCATTAGGTTACTTTTAAACATGTAAAATATATTTCTGCTTGTGATTATAATTTTGTACACCTATTCATGTGTTATGTGGTTGAATAAATCATGGACTAGAGACATACAAGAAAGGGATATACGCTACATGATACTACTTGAGGTCACTCTGTTACACAATGATATGAACATCTACAAGATCCATTGGAGCAGTTTCAAGTTAACACCATAAGTTCTTAACACTCTTCCTGATGAATGGAGTCAAATTTGGTTACTGATGTTAAATTGGTCAAAGACTTGCAACTACCGCATGTTGATCAAAGCTTCATAGCTTACCTGCAACAAACATGAAAAACATGCAAATGAAGTTGGTTTGATGCAGAAAACGCAACTCGATCCTCTGCTTTAGTTTGCAACTCACCAATTAATCACACCAGTTATCAATCTCATCTACATACTCAACCCTAAGTTCTCTATCTCAAACTTTCACAACGTTCACCATATCAGTCTTCACAGTTTGTTGACAAACTTATCAAACTTACAATTCACAACAATCATCAACAACCTCTTTCAATTACTTATCCTCAAATGAGTACCAAATCCACCGTTCAACCAACAAACGTTATAATTCTCCATAATAACCATCCAAATCCTACAATTGGAATATGCTCCCACGGCCTATCAATAGCAACAACCTGAATTTTCCCAACCAGACTCCAGTCTAGTTGTTCTAGTGTTCCAGAAAGGGGATGATCCAATTGATGCAATTAATTACATGATGTCATTCTTAACTGCTGTTGTCACATCCCGGTACCCTACTACCAACAATCAGCTAAGGACTTCATTAAACCTCAGTCAACAAGCACCATCAATGATGTAAAGTAACTGGTTGCAACCTGTTTCCAGGGGAGACCAAACTAAATTAATCTGCTGGAACAGACAAGAAAATACACACCTGGTGCAAGTGAAGTCAAACAACCGGGAAACAACAGGACTGTTATTTGTTAACAATAGCAGAAGGTGAGGTCATATTGCCAAGCAGTGGTACTTAAGCTAAAGAGGAAAATGTATGAAACATGTTTCAAACGATAAAGTGTTTGCTTGGTTTAAGATCTCAAGCAAGTGTCAAGGCATTTAACAGAGGAAGAAATAGCATTAATTTGGCAGATCTAGAACCGATCTGACATTCAAAACCTCTCAGACAGTCTCACACCACAATGCTGCTATCAAGCCGATATTCTGGATTGGCCTATGACTCTGATTTGTGATAAACTTAACTCACCAAGATTGCTCTTAGGCGAATCTCACCAGAATGGCTCAGATGCACTCACTGAGGTACTCCAATCTAGATAAACTAGACCTATGAATTGTATTTAATCAAGTGAGGCATGATCATGTACATCTTCTGAAACAATCCAAATTGATCGCGAGTCAATCAAAACTGAAAAATAACTGAGTGGATAAAAAGCAATATCATTCCTTATCTCAGTATCCTTGAGTGAAGCACAACAAAGGAAACTGTCCCCATAATTCTACTCTTCTGCTCAACAAGATGTCATGATATATCTATGTTTTGAACAATTAACCTACCCAAGTGGACGCACAGCACCCGAATGTAAATCTGGAATTTAAAAAGTGCCAAAACAAGCATTAACTACCGAGCTTGACAGAATATAAAGAAGAGGTTAAAGATTCAAAGAAATGCATAATGTTGAAACATTTTTTTCCAGGAACACATGAACAGTAGCGAATTAGGTACGTCTTAACAAATCTTTTTGAACAATTGCACGAAAAGGATTCTTTAAGACAACAGTTTTCTGATCTTCCTAAAATGATTTAAAAATAGAAGAAAACAGAAATATTGATAGAGAAATTGCTTTAGAAAAGAAAATTAAGCAACTTGATAACATAATTTTCAAAAGAGGTCAATCTGCGCAAACTGTTTATATGTTTGACCTAAATCCGAAAATTTGTTTATTATCAATCACCGAAACAAGCTATCGGTTTTGAAAAACCATTCTTAAACAGAAGAAAGCTCGGGAGTTCAAAGGCAAAGCGTATGACGGGAATCCATTCTTAAAATGTGATACATTTTGATTCCCTGTTTCTGAAGATACATTAATGCTATTGGTGAAGTAGAGACGTTCAAAAAATGATTTTTGAAAGAACAAGATCCAATTGTAGCAAACATTGAGTGAACACTAAACCCATGTAATTATGTTGTTCTTAATAATGATTACTACAAATGATGTTGTCGACGATCTGATTTATATAGTGAACATGCCTATTGGAAAGCGACTTCGGTCCCAGCTTTAGACCCATCTCATTCTTTCACAACCGTCAATGTTGAGGTTCCAAAAGAACTTTCTAAAGTAAGTATGGTGAATACTAGCTTGAAAAGGCTTAAACGCTATCTTACTGACTTGATCTGGTTTCAAAGAAAGAACATTGCCGACAACTAACCCAGATGGCACATGGGGTTGAAACATAACAAAAGGCATGTTTTTCGAGATGAAATCATTCTGTGTTATAAAATAATTAAAAGTAATCATCAATATTCAATCAATACTTTGGTTGAGAACTCCGATTGCCAAAAAGTCTTTTATCAAAAGGAACAGGCTGTCGAAAAACTATCGCTTAGGAATCCAGAACTTTCGAATTTAAAATAAATCAATTTTTGAGTGAAAATGAACGACTCTTGGCACAAGCCATTGATAAGGATATTGTAAAAAAACTGTTGTGAATTTGTCCTGTGAATGAAGGTTGTAAAATTGTAATGAATGTCAAAAGTGTCCTCGAACTCAAGACTGAGCTGCACAACAAAAAAGGATTTTGTTGATAAAAGAAACTGACAAAAACTAGTAAGAGTTTTACGACTCTTGAAAAACATGCATGCACTTTGGAACGATTCTCTCAACTATAACCAAGAAATGTCTGTTCAATAACAAGAAAACAGTGTTTTTAAATCAAAATGCTCCAAGTTTTTACTCAGTTGTGTTGAATTAATGAATTGAGAGCTCAGTCTCAAGCGAAAGACACAATCATTGTCAAGAAGTTGAAAGAGCAAATTAGGTCCTTATAAAGGAAATGTGGATGATAAGAAATAGTCAAAATGGAACAGGATTGAAATTGAACACTTAACCATTGAATTGGAACATAGAGTGACAAAACTTGATTTACAAGAATGAGCATTGAAACGACTTATAAATAACCTTTATGACTCGATATAAACAAACGTGTCAATCCAAGAACAAAGAGATGCGTAATTAAACAAGTCAATATAAAGTCTGGAAAATTTCTTGATTTAAATGCTAAACTTCATGAACAAGGTTATGGTCCAAGAGCAAAGCAGCCCCGTCATAAAAATACGTTAAGGAAATCTTAAAGGAAAAGCGTTAGATAAGGAGGGCAACTGAGGACCACACTTTATTGATCCAAAAGTGTCTAAGGATAAATGGAACCAATCACGCCCAAATGATATGAATAAAAGGACTGCTCACGCTCCTCGTCTACTAAGCATACCCAGGAAGAAGCCTTGGTCCTATGGAATATAGTCGAACATGTAAACGAAAATTATCCTCAAGATTCACTTTTAGAGTCTGCCTTTAGGTATACCAAAGTCATTCAGGATTTGCTTTCACACATAAGTAGATCTTGCCCTAGCATCAAAAATTTTGGTCCTCAAATAGTTGAGGTCACACCGAGGAAAACAGACAAGAAAGTTAGGTTTGCCGAATCACACACATCCACAGACAACACAAAAACAGACTCGACTTCAAACATAGTTTCTAACAAAGGCGTGATTGCATTCTATTCTACAGAGCAAGACTTTCTACTATGCTAGCGATCACACTTCAGGCAATTACCACGAATGATAGGATTTAGGCAAACCCAAGTAATAATTTGAAGAATAAAGTAGAAAGCTTACCCTAGGAACGATAAATCTAGATTTGATGAAAAGGAATGGCACTGTTAAAGTTAATGGAATCTTCAGTCTATGGCAGAATCATGAAACATGATATGTCTGATTATGTCTTTAATTAACCGGGGGTTGGGGGTGAAATGAATTGCATGTCTTCTATAATGATTGTGATGTGTCTAATTCTATGAATGATTGAACTTTTCGTGCTAAATCAAGATGAGAAAATCTAAAGAAAAAGAAAGTGAAACCAACAGAATAGGTGTTCAATAAGATGGGATATATTTGGAGACCTACCCGGTTCGACCTTTAACTAGATTACCACTACTAATGAAGTGCCTTTCTAGGAAACCAAAAGTTTCAAGACTCTGAAAGTCACCCAAACCTGTGTTAAATTGGTATACTCAAGGAAACCTAGGAAGAGAAATAAGAATACTGAGTGCCGTTATCAAAACAAGGTTTAGAAAACCAATGTATGCAAACAAACAGGAACCCAGTAAATTCCCGTGGTATCCACAAAAAACCACTTTATTCCATCTACTTCTCTGAATGGAATCAGATGTCAAAATTATCCCTCCTGGTATTTGGATTTTTGATTGCCTAAACACAGACCAGAGATCGCTACTCAGCTCAACCAATTTCATCAGTAAATTCTTGTGGTACGAGTCAAATTTGTAACAGATCAAGTTGCAAAGATAATTGTTTAAGAGAGACTATCAGAATTGTGAATGATTACTATGTCAAGGGTTTTATTACGTTTTTTGACAGACTTGGCATAATCATTTTTCCTTTTCGTGGACCAATTCCTGTTGTCCAATCTCAAGTGGGCTTTTCGTCAACACACATGCATCATTCACAATCTAAGAAGGTGTTTGATTTACTGACGTGAACCTCGAGGTATAATCTGATTAGTAACACTCTCACTGGTAATATGATGCGAACCTCTCCATTATGTCTATTGTCAAAAGCATCTAAAACCAAGTCCTTGTTAGTGGCAATCGTCCGTCTATTCTCACTTGAACTTGGTGCAATTAATCATCTTGCAAAGACATGGACCTGTCCTAGGTGTCTCCCAAAGCTCAAGTTTGAAAATGATCACTTATGTACTGCATGTGCATTAGCAAAAGTTCAAAGACACCCCTACAAACCCCAAATCTGAGGACACAAATCCAATAAAAACTCTAACTTGATTGCATATTGGATCTGTTGCTGGCCCAATACGTGTTCCACTGTGTCATGGAAGAAGTACACCTCGTTAATGTAGACAGACTACGATCGTCGATTTACATGGGTAAAATATGTTGCGATCAAGAAGATGAGGCTCCGCTTTTACTATCAACTTTTTGAAGATGATCCAATTACCGGCAAGGAAACCCGTTCTTCATCCGCATCAAATCAGATAATGGAACTGAGTTTTGTAATCAGACTTTGCGTGAATATTATGAGAAGGTTTGACATCTCACATGAAACATACCTTTGCACGTCAACCATAGCAAAACGGTGTTGTGTGAAAGACGAAATTGTACGCAATTGAAGCAGGCCCGTACTATGTGAATTACGCAAAAGCTCCTTACTTCTATGGGCCGAAGCGGTTGCCAACAACCTTTATACCCAAAATCGTTCCATGATACGTCGTCGTCACGGTAAAACACCATACTAGCTTTTACAACGACAATCTCCCGATCTAACGATTACATGTGTTTGGTGGCACTCTACTAGCCAACAAAAATGATAGCCCGAAGTATGGCGAAGTTACACACCGAAGGCTGACTTTAGGTATTGTTTTCATTGGATAGTTTCACCCACGAAGAAAGCATTCCGGATTTACAACAGACGTACCAGACAAATAATTGAAACAATTCATGTTGACTTTGATGAGCTGACCACGATGGCTTCTGAACATAGCAGTTTAGGACCCGCACTTCATGAAATGACTCCTATAACAATCAGTTCAGGACTCGTGCCAAACCCTCCTTCTTCAACACCATTTTTATCACCTTCGAGATCTGACTGGGATTTGTTGTTTCAACCAATGTTTGATGAGTCACTTAATCCCCCACCTTATGTTGATTTACAAGCTCCAGAAATCATTGCTCCTATTCCAGAAGTAGTTGCACCTGAACATGCTGTATCAACCGGTTCACCTTCCTCAACTACAGTTGATCAAGATGCACCATCATCAAGTAACTCTGATACAACACAAGAAACTCAAACTCCTATTATTTCTCATGATGTTGAAGAAGACCATCATGATATTGAAGTCACACATATGGGTAATGATCCATACTTTGGTATTCCAATTCTAGAAGATTCTTCTGATCCATCCTCATCATCGGATGTTATTCATACAATTGTGCCTCCCGATCACCAAGTTTCTGAGCAGAACAAATAGTCAAATGGACCTAAGGATCACCCACTTGAGAATAAGATCGGTTGCTCTCGACAAAACCAGTTTCCACATCGACTACAACTCCATGAACAAGCTTATCTGCTACTATGATGCCTTCTCTATGTATCTTTTCATTTCTTCGAAGGCTTTGTCAGCCTCTCTTTTCCATGTGAAGTCTTTTTTCTCAAGACAACCTTTTAACGTTTTGAAGAAAGGTAGAGATTTTTATGCACTCTTGGATAGTAAACTGTTGAGGGCTGTGAGCTTACCGTTTAGGCTCTGCACCTCCTTAATGGTCTTTGGTCGTTTAAGACTCGTTAATGCTTGAACTTTTGCTGGATTAGATTTAATGCCTCGTTTTAACACTATGTGTCCTAGGAATTTCCCTTCTTCCATTCCAAAAGAGCACTTCTTAGGATTTAATTCATGTTTATCTTTCGTAACCTTTTAAAGGTTTCTTGTATATCTGCTAGCATATCCTCTTCATCCATTCTTTTTCTCACCATGCCATCCACGTAGGCTTCTATATTCCTTCCGATATGGCTTTCGAAGACTTTATCCACTAACCTTTGGTAGGTAGCTCCTGCGCTTTTTAGTACGAAAGGCATCTTTCTGTAACAGTATATCACCTTTGGGGCGTGGAAAGCTGTCTTGTGCTCGTCTTCCTTTGCCATTTATATTTGGTGGTAACCCTTATACGCATCCATGAAACATTTGAGTTTGAAGTCGGATAATGAGTCTACCTTCCAATCTATTTCTGGCAACAAGTAGCAATCTTTTGGATAGGCTTTGTTGATGTCTATAAAGTTAACACACATTCTCCATGCTCTGTCTGTTGGCTACCTACATTTGGTATCTTGTTTCTCTGAGGATTCCGGCTTTTTTTAGTTCTTCCACTTCTTTGGATGCTGCAGCACTTCGCTCGGGAGCCACCCTTCATTTCTTTTGTTGCACAAGTGTAATCTTCTTGTCTTTGTTTAGCTTATGCTCTGTGACGAAAATCTCACTTCTTATCTTGAGTGTCCTTGGGATTCCTGTCATATCATAGTATTCCCATGAAAATATATCTACGTTATCCCTTAGTGATTTTACCAACTTTTGCTTGAACTGCGTCGGGAGTTATCTTCCGACTATCACAGTTTGTTCAGGGTATTTTTGGTTAACTATCATTTTTTCTTTCGGGTTTACGCACTCGAAAACTACGAGCGGGGTTTCAGAGAGTGAATCTTTTAGTCTTTTTACTTGCTCGCATCTTCTTATGTCTTGGTACTCGGACATTGTTGGAAACACAAAAAGTGTCAGTCACTTCCAAGTTGTAATAGGTCTTAGCTCGTAGATTGTGTCATGTTAAGTATAGAAGCTAATCCGGCCCAAGGCCCATGGGTCGGCCATCATGTGACTATATAAGCCCTCTCCTAGCCTTGGAGAAGGGTTGGTTGTTTTCATTTTTCCATTTTCCACATAGTAATAACACTTCATCCATTCCATATACTTTCTCTCACTAAACATCACAACCCACATCTCTCTCTCTTGTTCTTGGTAGATCATTAGATTACATTGAAAGATTCACGAAAACTATGATCCGGTGGTCTTGGTGAGTAAAACCACATGATAGCCATTTTACTAAGAGAAAGTAGTGAGATGGAAGATGAAGTTAATATTAGATGGATATGAATGAAAGATACAAATGACTCAACCCCTCTATGGAAGCCATAGAGGGGTATATATAGCCCATACGCCTCTAAACTATACATAGTTGCCTATTCTAGTCCTCGCGTATGTGACTATGATAAACTATGGTAATTCTGTAATGTCGTCACGTAAAAGTGAATTCCCAACACTACTAAAGCCAACAGTACTAACAGTTTTAATACTGTTAGCACACCAGTTAATGCTGGTAGTGCACCAAGAACTTCTAATGATGCTGGACCATCATCTGTTTCTCTTGGTGGATCCTTTCCTCTTAATGTCAATGATCTTCCAGATGATCCTCTCATGCCTGATTTGGAGGATACTGCTGAAGTTCAAAATACTGGCATTTTTGGCAGTGCTTTTGATGATGAAGATTTGGATACTTACAATTCTCCTTTTGCTGATCAAGTTATGGGTGCAGAGGTTGATTTTAACAACATGGAACCTTTAACTGTTGTCAGTCCTATTCCCACAACTAGAATACACTCTATTCATCCTAAAAATCAAATAATTGAAGATCCAAAGTCAGCAGTACAAACAAGGGGCATGTCAAAGAAGAGTTCTGAAGAACATGTTATGATTAGCTACATCCAAAAGCAGAAAAGGACAAATCACAAAGATTCCCAAAACTGCTTATTTTCATGTTTCATCTCTCAGTAGGAACCTACAAAGATGACTCAAGCACTTGATGATGAAAGCTAGGTTGAAGCAATGCAAGAAGAGCTGCTTCAGTTCAAGATTCAAAAAGTTTGGACCCTAGTTGACCTACCTTATGGCAAAAAGGCTATTGGTACAAAGTGGGTGTATAGAATTAAGAAAGATGAAAGGGGTATAGTAGTCAGAAACAAAGCCAGGCTGGTAGCACAAGTATACAAACAAGAAGAAGGCATTGACTATGATGAGGTTTTTGCTCCTATTGCCAGGATTGAAGCAATCAAGTTATTTTTTTCCTATGCATCATTCATGAATTTTCTTATATACCAGATGGATGTTAAAAGTGCCTTTCTCTATGGTACTATTGATGAGGAGGTATATGTTTGCCAACCTCCAAGTTGTGGATCCAGAATTTCCAGACAAAGTTTACAAAGTGGAGAAAGCCTTATATGGTCTACACCAAGCTCCTAGAGCTTGGTATGAGACTCTCTCTACCTATCTGCTGGACAATGGATTCTACAGAGGTCGAATTGACAAGACTTTGTTTATAAAAAGAGTCAAGGATGATATTCTACTGGTACAAGTATATGTAGATGACATCATCTTTGGTTCCACTAACAAGTCTTTGTGTATAGATTTTGAGCAAATAATGCACAAAAGGTTCCAGATGAGTTCAATAGGAGAGCTTACTTTCTTCTTGGGTTTACAAGTCAAGCAAAAATAGGATGAGATCTTCATTAGTCAGGACAAGTATGTTGGTGAAATCTTGAAGAAATTTGGCTTTTCTAGTATAAGGACAACCAGTACTCCTATGGAAACCAACAAGGCTTTAACCAAAGATGAAGATGGTAAGGATGTTGATGTCCATTTATACAGGTCAGTGATTGGGTCATTGATGTACCTTACCTCCTCTAGACCAGATATTATGTTCTTCGTTTGTGCATGCTCAAGATTTTAATTTCAACCAAAAGTTTCCTAGTTGAATGCAGTAAAAAGGATCTTCAGATACCTAAAAAGTCAACCTAATTTAAGCCTTTGGTATCCTAAGGACTCTCTTTTTATATTGGAAGCTTTTTCAGACAGTGACTATGCAGGTGCTAGTTTGGACAGGAAATCCACAACAAGAGGTTATCAATTTCTTGGTTCAAGGTTAATCTCTTGGCAATGTAAAAAGCAGACTCTCATGGCTAATTCAACTACTGAAGCTGAATATATTGCTGCTTCTCACTGCTGTGGTCAAGTGCTTTAGATCCAAAATTAGATGTTGGATTATGGATACAATTTTATGCAGACAAAGATTCATGTTGACAATGAGAGTGCCATTTGTGTTGTCAAGAAACATTATTGGAAACACAAAAAGTGTCGGTCACTTCCAAGTTGTAATAGTCTTAGCTCGTAGTTTATGTAATGATTAGATTAATAATCTAATCCGGCCCAAGACCCATGGGAAGCCCATCATAGCCCATGGGCCGGCCTATACCTCTCCATGCCTTGGAGAGGTGGTTGTTGGTTGTTTTTATTTTCCATTTAACACATATGATACAATTCATCCATTCTATGTTACTTTCTCTCTCTAAGATCATCCAACCCACACACTCTCTCTAGTTCTTGTCTTAATATCATAAGATTACTTGAATCCTACAATTGGTATCAGAGCCATGGAGTGGTGTGTTTAGTTTTTGTGTTTGTCTTGTGATTTGTGTTCAAAATCTTTATAAAGAGCAAAAATTTTGATCTAAAATTTTTTGGCCTAAAAACCTTAAAGTTGTCATTTTTATTATTCCTATAGGGTTAGTAACACTTGTTGTACAAGATTTTTTGCTAAAAACCTTTCAAAAATGAGTCTTTTTGAGTTTTGAAAATTTGAGTTTCATAGTAGTTGGAACCGAACGAGTACAACCGAACTAGTGAACCGAACAAGAAGAGTCGAACTAGTAAACCGAACAAGAGGATTGAACTAGCCTCTCTTTGGTAACCGAACGAGTCAACCGAACAAGAGGATTGAACTAGCTCCTCTTTGGTAACCGAACGTGTCAACCTAACCAGAGGACCGAATTAGCTCATCTAAGTTAGAACCGAATGAGTAGTTTACTAGCTTGAACCGAACGAATTTCTCACCGGTTGAGCCGAACTAGCTATTTTTAACCTTGAACCGAACGAGTAGTTTGTAACTTGAACCGAATAAGCAATTCCAACTAGATCCGAACGAGTTAACTCATTGATAACCGAACTAGATAAATTTATCTTGGAACCGAACCAGTTAAACTTAACTAGGAACCGAACGAGATATTTTTTTAACTAGAACCGAACGAGTTTAATTCTAAGTTAATTTTTAACTCAACAACTCAAATTCTAAATTATACATTTTATTTCTTTGACTTGTAAAATCCCGTGAAACAAACACTTGTTTTCCCGGTTTTGTCAAGAATTGTAAAATCTCGTGTAGTTTAATTTCAAGACTCAACAAACTCACAATTAAACACAATTTCTTTCTACCACCGATCGATCAATTTGTAATCTTTTTTATACCACAATGACGACTCTTGCCGATAAGTCACTTCTTTTTAGAGGAGACAACAAACCACCGATGCTTGAAAAACACGTGTATGATTCATGGAAAAGCATAATGGAACTTTATATGATGAATAGACCACATGGAAGAATGATTCTTGCCTTTGTTGAAAAAGGACCACTTGTTTGGCCTTCAATCACTGAGGATGGAGTAACAAGGCTTAAGGTATATGTTGAACTGACTCCCGCTGAAGCCATTCAAGCTGATTGTGACATCAAAGCAATAAACATCATTCTCCAAGGCCTTCCAACTGAAATCTATGCTCTTGTGAGTCAACATCGTGTTGCAAAAGATCTTTAGGAGAATATTAAACTACTAATGCAAGGAACGTCGTTAACAAAACAAGAACGAGAGTGCAAGATGTATGATGAATTTGATAAGTTCACTTACAAGAAAGGAGAGTCGTTACACGAGTACTACTTGAGGTTTACTCCGCTACTCAATGATATGAACATCTACAAGATGCCATTGGAGCAATTTCAAGTTAACACCAAGTTTTTAAACACTCTCCCTGATGAATGGAGCAAATTTGTTACTGATGTTAAATTGGTCAAAGACTTGCATACTACCAATGTTGATCAGCTTCATGCTTACCTGCAACAACACGAAAGACATGCAAATGAAGTTCGTTTGATGCATGAACGTAATTCCGATCCTCTTGCTTTAGTTGCATCTCACCAGTTAACTCAGTCGGCTTATCAATCTCATCTACACACTTACCCAAACTCTCAACCTCAACATCATGTTTCACCATATCAGTCTTCACAGTTTGTAACACCTTATCAGAATCAACAATTCACAACCAATCAATCAACACCTCTTTTAATCACTTATCCATCAAATGAGTACCAATCCTCCGTTCACCACAACGTTTATTCTCCACAATCATCCATCCCACAATTGGAATATGCTCCCACAACTTACCAACATCAACAATCTGAATTTTCCCAACCAGACTCAGGTCTAATTGTTCCAGTGTTCCAGAAAGGGGATGATCCAATTGATGCGATCAATCACATGATGTCATTCTTAACTGCTGTTGTCACATCCCGGTATCCTACTACCAACAATCAGCTAAGGACTTCGTCAAACCCTCGTCAACAAGCTACCATCTATGATGGAAAAGTAACTGTGCAACCTGTTCAGGGGAGACAAACTACTTATGCTGCTGGAACAACGAGAAAATACACACCTGGAGCAAGTGGAAGCAACACAGGGAAACAACGGACTGTCATCTGTTACAATTGCAAAGGGGAGGGTCATATTGCCAAGCAGTGTACTAAGCACTTCTCGGAATTCAAACAAACAAATCAATATGCTAAAGCACTCTCTTCCATTCTTGGCATCGTTGACCAGTACCTGGCAAATAAAATGAAGGAAGCAGTAGATGTTGCAGTCCAACTGAAGTCTGATAGAATTCGAGAAGAGGCTCAAGCTGAAAATTAATAATTCCTTGATTCAATCGATGAAGGAATGAAGAAAGTAATCAAGGAACAAGTCAAGAGTGAAGTCTCGAAGATCACACCATAAATTGAGAAGTTATTGAACGAACAAATCGAGTCTGAGGTTCTGGTACGATCTTCAAAGGAAGCCAAGACGTCTCATGCTGTAGCTGCTAATCTTTCGGAACTAGAGCTAAAAAAGATCTTAATTGACAAGATGGAAGCTAACAAATCTATCAGCAGGTCCAACAAAATTTTGCTAGATACTTATGGTGATACGGTCACACTAAAAAGACCTCGAGACGGAGCAGATGATGATCAAGAACCCTCCGCTGGAACACAGACCCGGGGGTCAAAATAAGAAGGTTCAGGGAAAAGAACCTGACTCTTACCAGAGCACCTAAGAGAAAAGACAACCACGACAGCAGGAAAGACTACTACAGGTTCTAAGACTCATAAGCAATCTGCTAGCCAATCTGCTCCAGTAGAGGAAACTATGCAATCTACAGATGTCTTTAAAGCACCTGCACATCAGGAGTTTGAAACAGGTGTCCATGATGAACAACCGGAAGAAGAGGTCCATCCTCTTCCTGACTGGTTTCAACAACCTAAACGACTACCTTCTCCTGATCGTGCATGGAACAAGTCTGTACCTGCTGATCACGAATCCGTCCAACCTTGGCTAAGCAATCTGGCAAGAAGACAAGACCCTCGAGAGTCATTCGATGAGCTAACAGACACAACATTTGACTTCTCAGCTTTTGTGATGAACCAGCTAAATGTTACAACACTAACACCTGAATTGTTAGCAGGTCCAACATTTGAGCTGATGAAGAACATGCAAGAGCTGTGACCTGAACTTTAATAAAAAACTTTTTGTGAAGAAGTCTACAAGCCACAACAGAAAAACTTGGACTGGATCAAACCGAAGGCCGCCATATCCTCATGATCGTCAAAAGCCACCACTCGCGTTTGTTCTTAAATCTCAAGTTCGATCATGTCATACCGTTTCATCACTTCATCAATAACGACCTTGAGTACCTACGTGGTGGTGAGTCAAGCCGCAAGTACTCTACTTCAGTTACGAAGACCAAGGCTGCAGATTACGGGCATATTAAATGGATAGAAGACTTAGTGCCTAACTCAATGTGGAGTCAAGTGATAGTCAACTACGACAAATTCACTCTCTGGGGAATCTCACATTAGGGCAAGAAGCGAAGACAATTCTATGCATTTGCGGCCACAAGGGAATCAGCTCGTGACGTCTACTCAAAAAGAAGAATTACTGCTGTCACAAAGGTGGAAATAGTCGAATGGCAAAATTACAAGCATCTTGACTGGATCACTATACGTAGGGATGACGACATTCTTTACAAGTTCAAAGAAGGTGATTTCTATAGACTTCGGATCCAAGACATTGAAGTCATGCTGCTTCTTCTCGTGCAAGGAAAGTTGACAAATCTCAACGTTGAAGAATGTCTTGCATTTAATGTCTCCTTAAGAATGTTCACAATAATTTTCATCAAAGGCGTGTGGAAGAACCTTCAATTAGGTGTTGGAAAGCAATCAAAAGAAAACTCAACATCACAAAGCCTGACACGTCAGATCCAATTAAGAAGAGAGACCTTACACACACAATACTTCCGATCCCAAAAGCTCCATCTAGTAGACAAAGACAAAGAAGAACCAAAGAAAAATTTGATGCGCATTGATGAACTACACAAGTTTAGCGATGGTACTCTCGATGATGTTCGGACTGCTCTGAATGATCGCCTCAAGGGAATCAGAATGGAGTATCTGCCTCAGACTTTTTGGAGCCAACGTGACAAAGCAAATGCAAGAGCTATGATTCAGGCAATTGACAAAAGATTAAAGACAAGGAGGATCATGCGGAGCTTGGAGAGATTTGTTGGTGGAAGACCATAACTGGGTGAATTACGGCTGCTTCAAAGGACCATATGATTTATCATATGTTGTTCTCATCTTATAAGGTCAATCCTCGTAAATAATTTTATCTTGTGAATATGTTAATAACTAGTGTAGATTTTTTGGTTGACAAATAAGATGTGGCTCGGTATAATTTTACAACAAGAATTTCTTAGTAAATTCAAAATCTTTTAAATAATTGTACTCGGCACCATCTTATAAACCCTCAAAAGTTGAGGGGGAGCAATAATATGTTCCATTTTGCAAGAATACATCATTTTGTCCCTGAACGGTTAATCAATTGATATCTAAAATATCAAGGGGATTAAACATTTTGGATAAGGGGAAAGAAAATGTAATTAACCTTGACTTAATTGAATATTGACAGAAGAAATCAATAAAATGACTCGATGCACTCCACACTTAGCATTGTACTACGATTACCATGCACAAGTTAAAAAAGGGGAGCTTTTAGTGATGAGATTAAAAATATTAAAAGTGTAAACCTTTTTGATATTTATAATCAAACACTTTGAAAATGAATTTTTCATGATTTGGTTGTAATGGTGATGGAAAACCCAAAAAGACCGACCATGGACTTAATTTATATGAAGTTAATAAGGTGGTTAGGTCTAGGTATTCAAATCTCATGATCCAGCCAAACCGGAGTTGATCTACCCAGGATATACCACTAGTTAGTTAAAAGACCTTAGGTATTAGTCAAAAGGAGAAAATTGAGAATCAGGACTAATGCGCGATTGAGATGGAGCTAACACTGGACAAACCCAACAAGGTGTTAGTTATGAATCTCCGGTAACTTGAAGGGGTTAAAGAATATGAAAAAGAAATGTATTGATAAAGGGGTGAAAAGAAAAAGCTCTCCATACACTTTAGGGGCGAAACAGGGGTAATACAAATGCTGTCAAGAAACACTGTAACTGAGTGATGCCTGACAAATTGAAGGACAATCATGGACCGCAGTGAACGCATGCACAAACCCCACCCCAAGCCACTCAAAGTCGGAAAGACATTGTTTCAAAACTCACGGAGAAACACTCATTTTCTATTGACTTCTCACTCCGAGTTAGTTATATTGAAAAAGTGGCACTCAGACTCCAGCCTCCGATCACTAAAATTAAAAGTGCACTATTGAGTCTAGAGCCAAAAGAGATCATCCATTAATCTCATTAGGACACTTGTCATAATTTAGCTTGTTATCTCACATAATGTGAATATCAAGTAATAATTCCTATAGTCCTACGCAAACCCTTGTAATTTTGCCAGAACATCCGAGTGATACTTAGTATGCACAAATGAAGATGGAAATCCTGCTTGAGCCAACATCAAACAAGCTCATGGTAGGTGACTTGTGCGATTCTTATGAATCAAACTTGTGACAACTGAAAAGCAACAATGGTGCGATTCTTTATGAATCAAACTTGTTCTAGGTTATGGATCAACGGTTAAAGAATTTTGAATTGCTTAAAACTCTCGATGTGTCACAAACCACTTTAGCAGGACACGTCGATTGATTTTTCAAATCGATTTTCTATATCAATCGTGAGATAGTAACTCACTGTTCACACTATCGTGCTGGTCTGATTTGAGAGAACGTTCCGACAATGAGAACATGCTGAGATACGATGAATGAAATAACTTATGTGTTAGAAAGAATCTAATACAACAGCTGGAAATCCTGTCAATAAGATATTCTTAAATTGAAATCTAACTGATCACAGTCGATCCCTCACAGATTTAAATGGTTACTCCCAACCAAACTAGGCGAATACCAAAGCCATATTCGTCCCCGCTTTATTGCTAACTGTTTTTTATGGCCAGGCAATTTTAAAGATGGCGGTGTGGAGGTTCTTGATTCCAGCTGACTCACAAAAAGATCCTATAGCCACAGCGAATGGCTCATACCCGATAAGACAAACATAAGGACTTCATGAAGGCATTCAAATACATATTTCGTAAAATCTTCCGCTACTCTGAATAAACTAACGTCTTCTCGAAGTGACGAAGTATTATAGTTTAACAAATCTCAAGAAAGACGAGCATTAAAGTTTAATAAGACAACCATTCACGACAGTATGAGCATGTTGGTTCAGAAATCACAAAACCATAAGTAAGCAAGGTTTCCAGATGGCGAAGAGATTGTGCTTGTTGATGAACTCAAGATGCTCCAAGATCACGAATGTCAAATACAATTCAAGGAACAAGCTCAATCCAAAATCAATGATCCACAACAACATAACTCACAAAGAGAATGTCAAAAATACGACTAAAGACTAAAGACAAAGCATTGTACGCTAGGCTTAAAGTTTTGTAAAATGGAGTGACCTCCCTTAGAGGGAGATTGTTGGAAACATAAAAAGTGTCGGTCACTTCCAAGTTGTAATAGGTCTTAGCTCGTAGATTGTGTCATGTTAAGTAGAGAAGCTAATCCGGCCCAAGGCCCATAGGAAGCCCATCATAGCCCATGGGCCGGCCATCATGTAACTATATAAGCCCTCTCCTAGCCTTGGAGAGGGGTTGGTTGCTTTCATTTTTCCCATTTTCCACATACTAATAACACTTCATCCATTCCATATACTTTCTCTCACTAAACATCACAACCCACATCTCTCTCTATTGTTCTTGGTAGATCATTAGATTACATGTTTCTTCAAATGTTGTCTTTTCTTGATCTTCTAGTGCGATTAGAATTTGGTAGAATCCTGAAAATCCATCAAGAAAGCAGTAATATTCATTCCCACATAAAAGTTCTAACATTTGATCAATAAAGGGAATAGGGAAGTGATCCTTTCGAGTTGCATCATTAAGTTTATGATAATCGATGCATACTCGCCATCCTGTAACCGTACGCGAGGGAATTAATTCATTATTGTCATTCAGAACCACAATCATTCATTCTTTCTTTGGCACAACGTGAATAGGACTAACCCATAAACTATCTGAGATTGGATAAATAAGACCGGAATCAAGCAGCTTAACTATCTTGTTTTTCACCACATCTTGCACTTTTGGATTTAAACGTCTTTGGGGTTGAATGACCGGTTTGAAGTCATCTTCTATTAGAATCTTGTGTGTGCAATATGATGGACTGATTCCCTTGATGTCTGACATTTTCCAAGCAATCGCTCCCTTTTGTTTCTACAATACTTGTAAAAGTGAACTTTTCTCTTTATCAGACAATTCAGATGAAATGATTATAGGAAAGGATTTCTTACCATGCAAGTAAGTGTATTCTAAGTGGTTAGGCAAATCTTTTAGCTCAGGTTTCTTCTCATCGATCTCATTAGCACTAGCTGAATAAAGGTGTTCTCTTACTAGTTTAACAGGTTCCGTTGTTTCCTGGACAACTGGATACGGTTTCCCTGACAACTAGAATACTGTTTTGAAAGACACGATACGCCGTATTAGTTTATTAGAAATCATTATTGTTATTAACATTCAACAGGTTTACAGTCTTAAATATCTAGTCTAGATTGATCAGATTGATATTTCACAGCCCTGTCCTTGATAAAACGAATCAGTTCATCCATTGCCAATAATTTCTTGGGCTTCTATGTTATTGGTGTCCATCCACATCATTCAATCCTTAGTAAATGTCCATACGTCTTAAGAGGGCGATCTCTTGATTGATTGATCTACTCAACGATCACAGTCCATCGTCTCCAACCTTGTAGCGTTATCTTTTTGTTTGAATACGTCTATCATTCTCGATGCGGATTGCCAAGAACATGGTCATTCCTAAAATAAATATAACTCTTGAGTCATCAGGCATCTCTAAGATAGATGAAAAGACAATTCTGAAGTCAAGAATTTATCAACTATTTTATTGACACATTATTAATTATCCCTCTTGGGTTGATTGATCCTATCCGCAAGTTCTAAGCTTATCTGGTATCCTTTGGTTTCACCTAACACAAATTTTTCATACATCGATGTTAAATAGCATTAAACTTATGCTAGCCTAAAGCGATGTTGATATAAATTGGCCAATGACAAAGGAATATAAAACTCCCTAGGTCTATTTCTTTGATGGAACTTGTTTAACAATACGCTGTGAGCACCTTCATCAATAGTATTCGTACAAGCTTCTATCAAGTCTGGCCTATATTTGTCAGCAAACTTTAATAAATTTAGCATACCATTTAGCAATTTGGGCCAGGGCCTCGATGACATGGGCAATATATGTGGAGCTGCTTTCAGGTTTCTCTAAAAACTCTTCTGCTGGAGCTCTTCTTTCTTCCTTCCTTCTAATCTTCAAGTAAAGGAATCGTGGTCTTATTGGATCTTATTAGAAGGCTGGGGGCATCAGTAACTTGTATTGTTTTTCAGTGGTTGAACCATTGGTGAGCAATTTCATTTGTATTCCACTACTTGCATCGTCGGATTTTCAGCTAAGAGGATCTTACGGATACATAACTTGGTACTCATTATTTTGACATCTTGAGGTCATGGAAATTTCCGTCCTAAGTAGTCACCCCTTTAGCTTCACAATCAATTTTGGAGTATTATTGATCACTTTTAACAACTCTTGTACTCCAAATCTGAGCTCAATTAACGAATTGTTTCGTTCTTTAAATAAGATCTCGTTTGTTGTTTTGAAGTCACATATGAATGCCCTCATCTCATCGTGTTCACATTTTCCTTCGTCAATGAACTTGTATAACATTTCCTCCATCGTTAACTATCTTTCAGAATAAGGATAAAGTGATAAGAATCGGTTAGATTAAGACTCATCGTAGGATCGTTTTAACCCCAAAACAATTGTAAACATTATTCACAGCGGAATTAAAACAAACACAAATGTTGATTAATAAGGATTTTCATATGATAATCTTGCATCAATCAGCATCATGAAAACTGAGAAGGAGTCAATCGGTATGGCTAGAAAGCAAATATCGACGTTCTTTCTCAATGTTTTCATCTCTTCTTGCGGTTTGCAAAAAAAAAAGCAGTGAAGTCTTTGGAGAGCAGACACTGACGGAGATGCATGATCAGTTGTAGTTTGGTTTCCATTAGTGATTTATGTCCCATAGTATGTGAACAGTGATAGCAATGTACTGTCCATCTTTATGGACCATAGTCATATACAAGGCTTTCTTGATTAATATGGAATTCTGAGTGCAGAAACGACGAGGTGGGAGGGATAGGTTTCTGTTTCCGACATCTTTTAAGAGTTTAAGAGAAAATTTCGATGATTAAAAAGTACTTCTAATCAGAAGTCTCTCCACAACACTGATACCACATGTAGGACGTTTTTCCTTCCTTAATCTTCGAGGAAAGGGAATAGGTGGCGTTTGGATCTTATTTGAAGGCTGGGCATCAGGTTCATTGGTTTTCTGAGGTTGATCATTGGTGAGGATTTCATTTGATTCAACTGGCTTGTCATGATTTTCTGCTAGAGGTTCTTTGGTACAAACGTAGGTATCATTATTTTAAGCATCTTGAGTCGTAGTTTTTCCTCCTCTAGTAGTCACTCATTTAACTTCAAAATCAATCATTGGAGTATTATTGATCACTTTTAACAATTCTTATACCCCAAATCTAAGCTCAATTAACAAATTGTTTCGTTCTTTAAATAAGATCTCGTTTGTTGTTTTGAAGTCACAGATGAATGCCCTCATCTCATCGTGTTCGCGTTTTCCTTCGTCAATGAACTTGTATAACATTTCCTTTATCGTTAACTTTCTTTCGGGATAGGTAAAATGATATGGACGAAGTCCGGATGCTGCTTCTGAAAAGTAAGACATGATTTAAAGTAAAGCAATTCAAGGAAAATAAACTTGCAGAAATATAATAAACTTTTTTTTCAATACGCCGTATACACATGATTGAATACGTCGTATTGCTGATCAGATTGAATACGCTGTATTAGACAAAAGGTTGGATAGGCCGTATTCAAAGGAAGTGGATACACCGTATCGGGTTATTGACCAGAACAGTGTATTAGGAAAACAATTAAATTAAACAATTAAATATGCAAGCAATCGATTAAACTAAATTACACTAATCTAATTTACGCTACTCCAAAGGCTTAGATCTAATCTAAAAACCAAAACATAAAATAAAAATCAAGAATAATTTTCACTCCCCGGCAACGGTGCTAAAAACTTGATGTGTCGTTGTATGGTGTATATTTTTATGATTCAAGTTTTAAATTTATATTTTGCTGACTTAACCAAAAACAACACTTTAACGGGTAGTGTACCCGGTCGGTGGTAGATTCGTGGTAAGTAAGGTGTCGAACTCTTGAAGCGAGGTTAGATCTCTCAATTTATTTATATTTTGGTTATCTAATCTAAGTTAATTATAATCTAAGTCAAACCTATGTTAATCCTATGTTAGTTCTAATCCTAATTCTAACAAGCAAAAGGGGGTGTTCAGCCTGAGAGACTAGCACGAGTTTGGTTGGTGACTACAATCAATTCAAGACACTTTAACCCACGCAAGCAAATTAACAGAAGATAAAAGAGCGGTCGAGCCTTATGATAGAAAACTATATTAGCCATCATTAATCCGATTAGAAGTTGGTTTGTTTATTGAGTGCAATGATTACTTATCTCAAAGAGGCATGTCATTCTTAGACTTAGGTGGGACTTCATCCTAAGACCTAGACACATTAATTATGTCACAATTAAAGCATCCGCATAAAGCATCTTATTTTCTGATTATAATCTATCTTAGGGATTAAAGCAATGGTGATCTTGTTAAACCCTAGCTCATAGAGACTTTACCTACTTACTGCTTAATGATAATTTATACTCTAGTAGTCCACTTGTCCAACTATCCAATGGAATCAGAACATTATTTGTTGAATTATCTAGTTTCACCTACTAGTCAACATGTTCAATAAACCAAAGGCAGTTTCCGTTAACTAGTTAAGCCGGAAGCGTATCCTTAGCACAATTTTAAAAGGACAATATTTATGATCTTATAATTCTAGATGTATAAACTACTATATGGAGAGCTATCCCGGCATCTAGATTACTTGGTTCGTATCACTAGATCCAGTTGAATGATATGTCGCATACAAAAGCACGTAAACAAGTATGAATTGATAAACATAAACAAGCATTCAACGATAAATTAAGCAATCGAGATATAAACAAAACCAAACATTCAGATCTTCATAATAATGGCTAATACCCGAAGGTATTAGCCTTCAAACATCATAATTAATACAAGAGTAATTGTTTTAGCCAAGGTAAACTAACCGAGTTAACGAATGATACCAAAAACTAAATGATTACAAAAGTAATAGAAATTACACGTTGTCTTCTATGGATTGGAATTCGTTGCAAGACCTCTTCTGCTCTTTTTCTCCTTTGAAAATCAACTTTTGTGGTTTAGGTATCGAGAATATGATTTAGCACACTTAAAACTCATTTTTGAGTTTTCTATTTATACTGTCTGGAAGTCGGTTCGATACGGTGTAACCAAGGGATTGGATACGGTGTATTAGAGTTTCTTGGAGTAGGGACCACGTTTGATATCTTCTAGAATCTTCACATACTATATCTTTAATACGACGTATTGGTCTTCTCTAGATACGGCGTATTGAGCTTGTTTCCTTTGTGGTCTTTGGTGAGTACAGGCACGGATACGTCGTATCTTCCTTGATGGATACGGCGTATTGGTAGTCAGAATCATTAATCTTCAAAATATCTTCATTTAAGCTCCAGAATGCGCGCCTTTTGCTAATATTCACCAAGTACTCTATAATTACTGTAATTCTCAAATATAAACGATTAAGTAACAATTCTTTGCAATAATTATACAAAATGGGTTAAATACATGGGATAAATAATGCTATAAAATAGACATTATTTGATGTCATCATAGCTCCAAATTATGCGCCTTTTAGCTTGTCTTCACAAAACACTCCTGAATTACTGCATTTATCAACTTTAAAGAAATTAAGTACCAAATCTTGTAATAATTACATAAAAGTGGTCAAAACAGATGGGATAAATGATATAATAAAGTGACATTATTTGATGTCATTAGTCATCTCTAAATGTATAATTCATGTAAGTACGAAAACAAAAAAATACAACAACTACATAAAAAAGCTTCGCAGCAACGCGTGGGCACTAGCCCTCTCATTTCTCATCATTCGTATTTGATTGCCACATTTGTGTGTGAAAAAGTATTTTGTAGTTGTAGCATTAATTTATAAATACCAAGGTATTAGGAGGCCGTGTGTTGCTGCGAAGCCTACTATGTAATTATTTTTGTCTGATATATATTTTTAGTAAATCATGCAATATACATGTACTCTTGAATAGACCAAACATATGATGACATACCTTACCAAGCCACACTAATGTCACACCCAAAGACTGATACAAAACTGCAGATACAACAAAACCAACTAAACTTCCTTTTATTTTTCACATTTTCATACACAGTCATTGCATTTCCCATACAATTTTCAACCTTAAGATAATTTCAGTGTATAATCATGTTAAACCACAAAGATACATAACTCATGACTGTTAATACTATTTGCACATATTACATTTCCTCCATGAAGGCTAGACCATGATGCCTATCGCAGCTACATCCTTACAAAAAATTATTATTTTGTTGCTAAAAGTATATGATATAAACTACACATGCACAAGTAACTAGCTATATAGCCATTCTTAGCAAACAACTACAGATTTTTTTATGAAAAAAGGGTTAGAAATTCTTAAGTATAAGAACTGGGTCATTTAATGTTGGCCAACTGTAAACGCGACAGATGTTAGTAGCAAGAATTTAACATAAAGTCAGGAACAAATGTTTATCCAAAGAACTTGGCATGCGTGAGGAATTGATCTAATGCGACTTTTGTAAGAAATTGTACGTGGTCATTTTTATAAGATAAAAATGTTAAAAAATATTATTTCATAACAAATATGCATATACTTCTTGTCATGCTACTAGAAACTCCACATAAAAGGAGCCATACAGAAATAAAGTATACAACTGTTATTCAGTCAGCAATTACATCTTGCTATTGTAATCATGTTAGCCAAAATACACATACATATGTACTTAAGGATTACTTTGGCATTCCCGTCCAGGGTCTTCTTGTTTAAGCTTTTTGGCAATGGCATGGTCTTTATCCTCAACAAAATGTTTAAAGAGCCTTTTTTGGCTGACATGGTATTTGACTTACTTGATATGCTACTTTTTTCTACAAGATGTAGTTTAGGCACAACAAGTGAAGTGGAAATGTCACTCAGCTTTTCTACTATGGTGGTTGATGATCTAGATGATTCTTTAGCAAAGTTTGCCATTAGCGCCAACAGTTTATCAAAGGTTTGTGTTATGGAAACACGTGTTTGGTTTAGTATGTTGTCAAAAATGAAGTCAACCGGGCTTGCTTTGCTAGAAGGATTGAAATGGAACTGAAAGATACATTGTTTTCCTTCAAGTGATGTGATTAATGTTAGGAAATGATTAGTATATTTATCCTCACACTGTTGTAAGTGGTCCGAGCATTCTGTGACAATGATGTCTTTAGCCTCTGGACTGAAAAAGATAAAGAAAACACCGTCGAGCCGTCTATAATGAAACCCTTGAAGCAGTACCTGAAGTTTACTAACTGTCATTTTTAGAAATGAAAAATACAACAAAAGTTGGTCGAAAAGGGTTCACACATAATTATCCAACAAATATAAATAGCCGTGTTGTGTTTTAGTAATACAAGTATATAGATGTTAAAGTTAATACGTTAGCTACTTGTATGACGGTGTATGTTGGGGTCCATGATCTCGACACGTCAACGTTGAACCATTATTAGTAACTTTCTTGTTTTAATCGGAGCAAGTGATATAGTACCATAGCTTTTCTGTATTGATGCTTGTTAGCGTTGCTTCGCTCGTAAACTTGACTCACTTATTGAGAGTCAAGTCATGAATCAAAGTATGCTTAGAAATTAGCAAAATGGATTAAACAACTAAATTGTATCATAACTTAAGTATTACTTTTGCGACCAAAATTAGAACGAGCAAACTATTGTCGGTTACCAGATAGCTTTGAGGATTCTGCAGCAATAGCTCCACTAAAAGAAATCGATTTCTCATTTGCTCACTTTGCATATCATCAAAACGCTCTTTTTCAATTTTCAGTAGTGCATTTATCTCAAACATTTGCATGTTCCTATTTAATGTTTGTACACGATTAGTCCAATCGTTGAACTATTAACTACTAACTAAAATTTAATTTATTTATTTTACTTACTCGACAATTGCATCCTTAATTCCTAAAATGGCTAGATTTAAATATTAGTGAGTTGCAGGAGTGGCCACTAACTGGAGTCCTATAATCGGCAGGACACAAAGGTTATGTATTTAGTGAATATTCTTGACATATATGTATGAAATACGTTTTCTAAAATTACCTCCATATGTCGATACCCTATGATTGTAGTTTTATATACGCAATAAAATATATAATAATATAACCAAAAGAGCAATTAAGAACTTTCCTAAAGTCTCCCTTAAGAAAATCTCACTCTAAAAGATATATATAATATATAATACGTATATTTAACCGGGAAGAATGATCACCCGGGTCGTTTCCCCAACGACTTGTGAAATTGAAACCTTGCTTTAGCTTGGATTATGATTTGAATGAGAGAAAAGATATTTTTGAGTATCTATAACTACTAAATAAAAGCAACAATTAAAATGAACAATTAAAAGCAATTAAACACTTAAACTAATTAACGAGAGCAAATAAAACGTGACAAATAAGCAAATACACTAAAATTAACTCCTAAAAATGCAAACTAAATTTCTAAACCTAAATTAGGACAAAAGAAAATTTTAAGAAAAAGAAAAACATTTTTTGATTATTTTTGAATTTATTATGAATTAAAAACTAATTTAATCTAATTAAATCCTAGAAAATAGCAAATTACGTCCTAAAAATTAAGAAAAATGATTTTTAAACTTAGAAAAGTCTAAAATAACATAAAAACTCAGAAAACTATTTTTAACTATTTTTAAAATTAAAATCCTATTTTTAAAATTAAAAATAAAGGCTTAAAAATGAAAATTAAAATCTAAAAGTGTTGAAAATGATTTTTCTGAATGTAAACCTAAAAGTATTTAATCTAATGCTAAAAACTATTTTTTGTATTTTTCTGAAACTTTTTTCTATTTTTTATTTATTTTCGAATTTTTAAACCTTAGAAAAATGATTAAAAATAATGTACTTTATGAAAAATTACCAAAAATTCAGGAAAAGTCTAAAAAGCTATAAAGATTACTAGAAAAATAAAAGAAAGTACTCAGCTTAACTAAAAAGCCCTAAATAAGCTGTGTTCAGCTACGGCTTATTAAAAATGAGAAAAAGGAAAACGTGTATAACTATTAGGTTGTGCAAGATAAGGTTGGATGAGCTATTGTAGCACACTTGGTAAAACGTATGGCTTGTGAGTGTGAGGTCTTGAGTTCGAAATTGGCAAACCCCCTTTTTGCTATTTTTTATTTTTATTTTTTTTTGAAAATTTTTGAAAACCAAAAACTAAATCTTATAAAAGACACTTTTTTAAGCTACTCTAATAAATGGAGCTTAAACTCAAACTCAAAATTCAGCTCATAAAAAGCTTTTGAATTCTTGTTTACAGAAAGTGAGGTTTTAAGCTCACTTTTGCTTATTTGGACTAAAAGCTTTGCACAAAGCTCAATATAAGCTCAAATCCAAAAACAAAAGAAGTTCCAGGAAGCTTATGATGTATATAAGCTAGAAATGATAAGCCACTTTAACAGAAAACTCTTAAGACTAACTGAATTAATCATTCAAATTGGTAAACTCAGGAAGTAACTCAATAAACACAAAATCCACTTAAGCTAAAAGGCTCAATAAGCTAAACTAACCCTTAAGCTTTTGAAAACTAGATAAGCAACTATAAAGCTATGAATATAAATGATAAAACTTATTACTACAAGATAGAACTCAAATTCAAAGAGCTAATTAATAGTGACAACTGTTTTTGGACTTTTTGAACTTTTGATGAAATTTTAAAAGCTAATGTACACTAAGTTATAAGCTAGAAATAAAAAATAAGACTCAAACTTAATTAAGCTATATATAATCTAAAGACTTACTAAGATTTAAATCCTAAATCCTATTTAAGCTATTCTAAAATGGAAATAAAAAAGGCAAGCAGTAGTAACTGTTGTTACTACTGCTGATGTAAATGGTAAAATCACAAAGCTCAAATGCAGGCTACCTTAGTGGTAAGACCTGCACAATACACTTCTATTGAGTGAGAATAAACACAAGCAAACATACAACTAAGCCTAAAAAGCTTAGATCAAGCCTTTGACAAGCTAGATAAAAAAATAAAGCTCCCCTGGTGCAGGAAGGTTTAAAAATAGCTTAAACTTTTTAAATTTTGAAATCTAATCCTTAAAAACTCTTTTACAACTAGTTATCATTGATTATGAAGCTGACTCAAGCAAAAATCACAATTCACTTTGACTATTTTAGGTCAAAGTGTGTTAAACCAAACACTCCTTTATACTACTTGACAGATTTGATTGAAGCTTAAAATTGAAATCCACTTAACAAGGTCTTATTACCAACTGATCAACAACTTATATTAAGCTTATTAAACATAAATCAACAATTTATTAAAGCTAAAATTAAAGATCTATAAGCTATGCTTAACTAATTTTTTTTAGTTTTATTGATTTTTAGACAGAAATTGACTCAACTATATTCTAACTATATAAACCTAAGACAGATTATCAAAGAACAAAAATAGACTGAATCTAACACAGTTAAGCTAACTAGATGACAGAATAAGCAAGCAATAAGCAGTTAAGCAAAAACTAAGAAGCTACTTAAGCATTTAAGTAATTATTAAGCTAGAAATTAAATGACAAGGAAATTAAAGGAAAACTTACAAATAGCTTCAGCTTAACAGAAGCAAATTGCTCTTAGAGCTTTTCTACAGCTCTGGCTTATTAGAAATAAGCCAGTAAAAGTCCTTGAGAGCCCTTCCCTAACTGGCTCTCCTTCCAAAGGCTCATAAGTTCAAATAACAAGGGATTTTAAGCTGATTTTAGGTATATGAGTAGATTAAGACTTGTTTAAGCTCTATCTTAGCTTAGAGACTAAGAGAGCTGAAATTGGCTTATTGTGAGCTTATGAGTCATAGTATAAACACTTAGAGTAAATTGAGAGCTTATAACAATTAATCAATAAGAAAAAGTAGATTTCATTAACTAAAAAGGATTGATTACATTACTGAAAAGAGATTACAAATGATTTTAAAAGTAAAATTACAATAAGCTATTTAAAAAGCTAAAAGCTAAACTAGTGAAAAGGAAAAAACGAAGATACAATGTGTGTGAATGAGTGTGATATTTATAACCTGCCAAAGAATGTTCTAGTCCCAAAATCAGTTAGAAGCTCCTCTCCTCTCATCCCTTTGATCATTAGCTAATCATTGAAGGTGTAATCTCATCCGTTGGATCACAATTGAGCTCACACGGATTGCCAGCGTGGCAATCCATTTGAGACTCTCTTGTGCTTCTTTTGAGTGAGAGATTAGTGTAAATCCCAACATTTCTTGTGCTTTCTTCATTGGCCACGTGTGATTGATTGCTTGAATGACCAATAAGATGCCTTGAGATGACGTTTTTGACCCTGCCATTGTGTACTATTCCACCTGAATTGTCCTTTTTGGCCTTTACTTGGGGCTTGCCCTTTGTTTTGACTGAGTGGTGATTTTGGGAGAGACGATGAATAGTAATTGGATCTTGGCGCCTTTTTTTGTTTTTAACTGAATTGGGTAAAACGGGGGTGAAAGTTAGGGTTATTGGCAAATATGGTCCTTGTGGTTTTAAAATGAAATTGCATTTTAAGTCTAAGTTAAAATAACTTTTACTTTTGGCAATTCAAGTCCCTGGAGTTTAGAAAATGGGCTTTTGATCCGGGTAAGAATAAAAAGGGTTTAAGGTAAGTTTAGGGCCCATTAAGCCTTAGGGACCATTTGTGTAACTTTTGGAACTTGAGGGACTTAAATGGAAACATTGGGATTTTTGTCTTCTAGTGGTTGACTTCTGTTGACCAAGGTTTGACTTTCTTTGACTGAAGCTTGACCATAGTTGACTTTTCTTGGCTTCGGCTTTGAATCCTTGGCTTCTTTTGTGCTCTTCTGATTTCCGTGTTCGTGTTTGCCCGTTTTTGACGGTTTTCTTGTGATATTTGTCTTATCCGTACCTGCACACACAAAACACAAAAACAAGTATATTTTTGCCATTTTTAGTCTGTTTTGGGTCATTTAAGGTCATTTTTGGTATAAACAGATATGTGTATTTTACACTTATCAAAATTCCCCAAACTAAACGATTGCGTGTCCTCACGCAATATTACATGCCTTATAACCAAATACGAGAAACTAAATTAGTAATCATAGAACAAGTAAACCTTTGACACCACCCTTACCACATAGAGTCGACATCACTTCATACGCCAAATCTTATGTTAAAAATTCGAGCCCCCCCCCCCCACAAGTTTAGTAGCCTTTCAGTAATTTTAATAAATCACCCATTCTAAACGTCACCCACGTAATTACCAATAAACCCAAATCGTTGTGACGACATCTATGGGGCATAGATTCTTTGTCATGAGAACACGGACAATGTTATAGCTGGCTTTAAACCAGGAAGGAACTATAAGCACTACTAGGATACGAATTTTAGCCATGCACACATAAATTCTAACCCGCCGTACAATCTGGGATGCCCACAGTTGAAACAATTAAGGAGGAAAATATCAAGGATGAAAAATCTTAAGTAGTATATACAAGGAATTGAAACCCGTCCCAACGAGACTCTCTGTAATAAGAAAACGAGATTAGTTAACACGCTTTAGGAAAGAATAGCTAAGTATCTCCGCAACCAAGTACCGCACACGTTCACCAAACACACTCCGGAAGGCAAACTCAAATGTATATCATGGGACGAAAATTCTTTTAAAACGGGGAGACCTGTAAATCAATCAGTATTTTCAAGTCATTTACGTCTATTAAATTTTAACCATTTATTTTGTACTATTATACGCGTTTACGCTATAACTTTCAGCATAGTTAAGTTAAATCGCGTAAACTAAAAAACTCAACAATCAACGTAAACCTGGCATTAACAAATACCACAAGTTTACGTCAAATAAGTGTTATATAATTATTACGATGATAATTTATAACTTTTCATATTTTATTTTTATACTTTACGTAAAATGTTTACGTTTCGCAATATTTAGCATTTACGCATGCATGTAAACACCACCGCCTTTCTATACTTAAACAAATACCCACAATTATACCTAATACTCAAAAATTTATAAAATCCTACCCATTATCATCACTATAACCGGACCCTCCCTAAATAAATAACACAAATATCCCACTAACTTAACTTTAGCTTATTATATATTAAGCCTTAACCACTAGATATTCAATAAGCTAATACCCTCTATGTTTAAGCCAAACTTTTGTCTCTCGTGCTCCCTTTGATCACAAACACATGGCACACCCTTTTCTTATAAGCATGCAAAGCCAAATCACATCCTACTTTGTTCCCTAAATGTTAAAATAATATATTAGCCATGCCTTGATTCACCATATAAGCTAGAAACTCTTATCACTCATTTCACAAAGCAAAAATCACACACAAACTCTTTTTTTCTATCATCCATAACCGGCCACCATCACAAGAACAAGAAACATTAGAGTTTTGATTTTTACAAGTATTTTCCAAGTATCTAAAGGGTTTAGGTTAGTATCAAACAAAAGGGGTTTGAGTTAGGTTTAGTTTGTGTTCATTTCATTCATCGCCATCATTCAAGATTCATGCATTATTTCTTATACTTCTATTTTATTTATTTATACACGAACATCTTATATACCAAGTTAAATCACCACTTAGTTTTATATTTTAACAAGTTTACAAGAAAACCAAGATTTGTACATAAACAAGTAAATACATACACATTGTGAAAAAAATTTACAAAAA
>BQNB010029540.1:1115-55663 GCA_026074375.1 Tanacetum coccineum | reverse complement strand
TTCCCAATGATCCAGCTATAACCAGAGGGATCTACCCAGGGATAACCCACTAGTTAGTGTAGAAGTCCTTAGGTATGATATGTAAAAGGAGTAAAAGCAAGAATAAGGGAAAAGTGCCGACTGAGATGGAGCTAGTACTGGAATAAACCCAACAAGGTTCTAGTCATGAAGTCTCGGTAAGCACTGAAGGGGTTGAAGAATTAAAAAGAATTGTAAAGATAAAGGGTGTAAAGAAAGAAGCCCTCCATACACTTAGGCAGAAACCGGGTCAATACATATGCTGCCAGAATCACTAAGATGATTGCTGACATTGAAGATCGACATCATGGACCCAGTGATGCAATGCACAACCCTCCCTAGCCACTCAGAATCTTTCAAAAGATTTCTGTTTCAATTCTCACGGAGACTAAACACGTTATCTATTGACTTTCTCACTCCGAGTTAGTTGATATTGAACAGGTGGCAGTCAGCTCCAGCCTCCGATTACTAGAACCAAAACGCACTATTGAGTCTAGAGCCAAGAGATCGTCAATTAATCTCGTTAGGACACATATCCAATTCTCTTGTCTTTCACACACTGTGGAAACAAGTCTATCCTAAGAGTCCTACGCATTATCCTTGTGATATTGCCAGAACATCCGAGTGAAACGATGGTTTTTCACAATGAAGATGGAAATCCTGCTAGAGCCAACATCAAACAAGCTCTAGGTAGGTGACTTGTGCGATTCTACAAGAATCAAACTTGTGTCAACTGGAAAGAAACGATGGTGCGATTCTGTGTGAATCAAACTTGTTCCAGTATAAGAATTGATGGTTATTGATCATTTGATAAACAATCAAATCTTTTGAAGTGTTACAAAATATTTTCATAAGAAACACTTAGACTGACTTTTCAAATCAATTTTCTCTTTATTACTAACTGTTTCATTACAGGATATCTTAAAGATGGAGATGGAGATGGAAGTTCGCAGCACCTCAGATATCAAGTGAATAACCGAATGCTCAGACACGACCTACACTTGTTATGAAGTTATGAAAGACATCATGTATTTCTTCACAAGTGCACAAGATGGCGATCCATTACAAGATGATGCAAGATTATGTTTGGGCGATGATCTCAAGAAAGCTCAAGATCACAGTCAAAGATAAGTCTAAGATGAATTAAAGGATCACTATCCCAAATGTACAAGATATTAAATGTCTACGAGCTAAAGACTGAAGTGATTAAGTTTGGTATTTTCAGGGGTGACCTCCCTTAGGGGGAGATTGTTAGATATTAGAAAAAGACTCGGTCACCCCATGTATTTTACTGTTTATTATAGCTCGTAGTTTAATAGTTAATAGTACATTTTTCGGTTTTAAGTCGGGTACGAATACCCGGTATATTGTAAGTACTATATAAGCCTCTTCCAACTTTGGAAGAGGCAAGCTAGTCATTTCTTCTCATTTCATAAAAACACTTTTTCTCTCTCTAGAAAACTCTCTTAAGTGTTTCTCTCTTTAGAAACTAGCCAAATCCAAGAATTGACCCCGTGTTATGATATAGGATATACCACAGACTCACTACATATTATTTTGTTGTTCAAAGTATGAGGAAACACGAAGAATATGTGCTAAGAACAGGTAGGTTTAATTGTTTTCGTTTTTTGTGTTTTTCATTAAACCAAAACAAAAAGGTGATTAGAACACTCTTGTTCTTATTATTTCTTGATGTGTTTCAAAAAGGTATGAAGAAGTTATGCTTCTTAAAGATCTATGATGGGATGGTTTTTGTGTAGAGAAAATCTTTTAAAGATTTTTAAAGCTCGTAAGAGATATACAATTAAACTTGTTCTGAGATCTATATACCTTTTTTCGTTTCTATTTTCTTTTTTTATAAAGTT
Source organism: Tanacetum coccineum (assembly GCA_026074375.1). NCBI lineage: Eukaryota > Viridiplantae > Streptophyta > Magnoliopsida > Asterales > Asteraceae > Tanacetum > Tanacetum coccineum. Next base: position 53,780 of record BQNB010029540.1, on the reverse strand, counting down.
GTGAGATAGTGTTGTGTTGACTGTTTGAAGAGGAGGACTGGATTTAGATCGAGTCGGAGTTGTTGAGTGATGAAGAGGGCCTTGGTTGTGTATGGGTTTGAAGTTCTTAATCGATGATGATTTTTATCTTTTCGTGGTTGATCTTGTTAAGGTTATGTACTGTGATATAGCACGAAAGAAAAGGACTGAGATCTTAGATGTATTTTGTTTTTCTTTTTCCTTTTTGTTTACCTTTTTCTTTTCGTGTACAACTTTCTGAAAACACTAGGTTTTGTAACAACTATGTTTTTTTTCTTTTGATCTTAGATGTGTTACTGCTTTCGTAACAAAGTAGGTTTTGGTTTCGAAAAATCTGTTATATCAAGATCTATGATGAATATCTTTTGTGTGGTTCGATCTCTTAAAGGTCTTTAAATCTTCTTGATATACACACAATGATAAAGCTAAGATCTGAAACTTTTATTTCTTTTTCCTTTTTTGTTTACGGTTTCGTAGATCTGATTTAGCTTTCAGTTTCGTAAGGATACTTTCGTAAACCCAGCTTTCGTAACTAGCTTTCGGTTTTGTAGACAAGCTTTCGGTTTCGTATCAGTCAAGTTTCGTACCAAATAAGCTTTTGTAAATCTGAACTTTCGTACGAAAGCTCACTTTCGTAAAATCATTTTCGTAAATGTTCTTGTATATGAAACCTCATGTACCTTTATAGATCTGAAATTTCTTGAAAAACGTGTTGACCAGAAAACGAGTTGTTGACCGTTGACCAAAAGTTTGACTTTCGTAAATTCAAATTTCCGAAAGTAGAAAACAGTTACCGAAAGTTTCAAAAAGCATTTATGAAACACAGATAAGCAGATTCTTCACAGTTATGAAACTCGGATAAGCAAGTTTTAAGCAATTAAGATATGAAAAAACTCGTACTATTACTGAACAAACTGAATAAAACAACACTTGACCTGAATAAGCAAAATAAGCAGTTTGAACAGATTTTAAGCAGATTGGCAAAGCAATGATGATTCGAAAAGCTGTTTAGACCTTATAAACTCTAATAAGCACCGATTTAACCTGAAAAATGACCCGATTAAGCAGTTTGATCGACTGAATAGGCACTTTTGAAAATTAGATCAAATAAACTTGAAAATGACTTGACAAACACACGAAACAGTAGAAATAAGCACTCAAAAAAGCTAAAAAAAATGAAAATAAGCTGTCAGAATAAGCAGATCGAATAAGCTCGTTGGATAAGCTCACGTAAATACCACTAAATCGCCTTTGCAACTCTGATACCACTTTTTAGGTCTTAATTTAAGATCGAATAAGCTATCTAGAGAAAGAAATAGTAGAAACAGAAAGTAGTTAGAGCGAAGAAGAGAGGATAAAGTAAAGAGAGAAAGAGTGAGGAGAGAAATGAGAATTGGATTAGAAGCATCATCTCATGAATGAGGTAGGGAGGGGTATTTATACCCATTTACTAGGAGAGCTCTTATCTCTTGACTTTTAGCGTTTGGCTATTTAGTCGGGTCTCGTGACTACATTTTAGTCACGAGCCTTTCACCTAACCTATTGCACATTATTATTTCACTATTTATTACAAGACTTTTCTCTCAATAAGATCGTCACTTTTTGTATTCCTAACAAAAGCCATCCAAAAATGGCTGATTATTCTCAAAAATGGCACAATGAGGCATCTACTAAGAATAAAAGTAATAATACTTCTCATGGATTAGCTGCTATTCAAGCTCAACAAAACAATCTTGGCAGGAAAATTAAGAAAGTAAATGAACGAATGTATGCTGCTCAAGTTGGGTGTGAATTATGCGGTTGACCTCATTACTCTAAGGATTTTTCATTAAAGGAGGAAGGAAAGACATTTGAAGAAGCATACTAAACTCAGTTTGGAGTACCATTCTCAAATGCTGGAAGATATAGAGCAGCTGCTCCAGGATTTTACCAAAGAGACAATGGAAATCCATCATATCAAGAAAAAAGACAGACGATGAAAGAATCATTGAGCAAATTCATGGCAGAATCAACAAAATGACATGATGAAAACTCTTCTTTGATTAAGGAAATTCGAGCCTCAAAGGGTGCTGCAATCAGAAATCTAGGAGCCTCAATCAAAGCATTAGAGATTCAAATTGGGCAAATGAGCAAGGTACTTTAAGAAAGGGGATCTGGAAGTCTCCTAAGTTCAACTAAAACAAACCCAAGAGATCATGTTAAATCAATCTCAACTGCTGAGGAAGCTGATATACCTTCAATATGCCGTATTAAACCTAATCGATACGGCGTATCGAGTCAACAGAAGGATAACACGATGCAGTTAATCAAGCTCAGCCAAACAAGTGTTCCTTTTCTTGGTCGTTTAAAAGAGAATGAATATGATAAAGAGGAAGTGTTGAAGGGATTCAAGAAGTTGCAAGTCAATTCGGCAGAGTCTGTTACAAGCTTGAAGAGATTGTTGAAGGAAAAGACAAGAATCGAAGAGGAAATCAAGGCAACAATAAACGAGCATTACTCAGAAATTATTAAAGATGATCTACCTCCAAAACAAAAAGACCTAGGGAGTTTTACTTTACCTTGTAAAATTAATGATATGTGTTTTGGTTAAGCCTTAGCTGATTTAGGAGCTAGTGTTAGTGTTATGCCTGATTTGACCTTTATGAATATAGGTTTAGGTAAATTAGCTCATACTAAATTAATCATAGAATTGGCTGATAAAACTATAAAACATCCTAAGGGTATAGCAGAAAATGTGTTAGTAGGAATTAACAAATTTATCTTTCCCGTAGACTTCATTGTTTTAGATATGCCCGGGGACATCAAGATTTCACTGATCCTCGGAAGACCATTTTTGTCTACTGCTCATGCTAAAATGATGTATTTAAATGAAAAATTGCTTTAAGAGTTGAGAATGACAAAATAGTATTTAAGAGTGACAGTCCTACTAGTAACATAATTAAGAAAGTTTACGTGTTAGGATTAAGAGAGCGAATGGAACTTGATTTAGAGGCTAGACTAATGGGCACAACATTAATTTTGAATAGTTCACAAGACTACGAATTTGGAGATTTTCTTGAATTAAATGATCTAAATGAACCATTAGAGCTTAGAAATCATGAGAATGAGGACTTAGGTCCCACGATTGAGGAAGGAGAAATTGTTGACGAACCCATGGTTGATGTAGTCAAAATTAGGTATGATTATGAGATAGTTGAGAAAATTGATGAATACCCTAGTTTTTGCGACTACGATAGAAAGATCCATATTAATTGTGCTTATAATCTACAATTTTCTTGCATGAAAAGTTATGAACATGCTAATTTTTTCCCGATCTTATCAATTAATATTATGTCCAAAAAATTTTATAATTCAATAATGAAAGAAAAAATTGATTATGAAGGGAAAAATATCATTGAAACTTTTATAAATGTGCCTATCTTTGTTGAAAATTTTTCTATTGTCACAGACTTTACAGTTATGGAGAATATGGATGCTTATCGAGATAAAAATATGGGTGATATTATTTTTGAGAAACCATTTTGTAGGGATGCATGTGTTGAAGCAAGACAGTTCGATGGATTAATTACCATTCATAATGGTAATGACAATGTCACTTATCAAATGGCCCGGTCACATCCAAGGTTTAAACATCTCTCTAACGAGCAATGTAATAAGATTCGGCCATTACGTAAGGTAAGTACACGTGACAAGTTGAATGGAATTTCACACCCATATCAAAAGCTGAAAAGTTTCTACAAAGGAATCTTGAATCTGGGACCCGAATACATAAGGGACGAGAAGATGTTTGAATGGATCACACGTGTACATGTGAGCGTGCACGAGATGGACTAAGCTAAAGGAATTCTAACTTAAAGACTTTCCAAAAACAAAAGTGCTTGCCGAGAGACAACCCGGAATGTAATTTCAATTTTCGTATAGAGTTTGTCTTCTCAGATTATCGATACGACGTATCCTGAAACATGGATATGGTGTATTGACTAACCTGGACGTTATCTGTAACACCCTCAAATTGGGTCACATCGGAATAAGGGTCTGGGAGTGTTACTTCATAATTTAACAGCATAAGATATGAGAGAACGACCTCTTTGAGTCGTTTAAAATGATACACTGGATTTAATTAAGATGTTGTTACAAAAGCTCCATGCTTAAATTGTTCAACCATATGAAAATCTAAAGATTTTGATACATAACAAATATCCCAAAATGTAATGCATTAAATCTCTATTGCAATATGACTCCAAAATGATGCATCCAATAGATCCAAGTTCTTGTACTTATTGACCTGAGAAAACCATGCTTAAAACGTCAACATAAAGTTGGTGAATTCACAGGTTTATGTATGTATATAAAGTAGGACCGCAAGATTCAAAGTGTATGACAATGTAACACATAAAATATCACAAAAATATAATTACGAATGCACTAAGCTCATGACACTGAAACTACAACATGTATGTCTGAAAATTAATGCCAATAATGTGCCCGTGTAGATGTTCAACCCGCAACATCCCAAATCCAACATGGTATATGTCCGTTGGTTCAATCCGTCGAACCTAGTGAGCGCTACTCACCCGAACTGGGATGTCAATCCCAACTAGACCTATTTATAATATTCGCGCTTACATCAAGTAATTAACAATTCATGATTCATGGGCATAGTGGGTTATCGCTACTTAGGCAAACTCGTAATTTTGTTTAAAAGTGTACTTGCGTCCAATTGTAAAACAATGCATGTTTCGCACCCCAGAAGTTGTAAATCATTGTAATTGTATAAAAAGGGGCTATGAACTCACCTCAATGAATGAATTGATTATATTAATCAAATAAGTGAATCGTCACGTGAGATCCGAATGCAACCTAATTATTTTATAAGTCGTATGAGTATAGTGTATTTGAAATAAATACAACAATATATACATTACAGAGTTATATCACCACCTAATAGTTTTTGCTTAAGTTATAAATGTCAAAACGATATTTAAGTCACGCTTGATATTTAATGTCCAAGTATATGTATCTGTAAAAATATTATCTTTAACCAATAATTGGTTATTTGTTAATAACACTTGATTTAGTATTTTTATTACATATATAATGATATTATACAAATAGTTTAATCATTTTGTAACATAATATTTATAAAGTTAAAAACATGTATAAATATCATATAAGAAATGCTACATTGTTTTGTAAGGTTTTTATTGAAACGAACCAACACTATTTATGTCAGGAAAAAATAATGCAGAAAAAATAATATAAAGGTTAACTAGCTTTAAAATTTTCTAGTTAAACATCTATTAACTTCTAGTATCCGAAAACTTGATTTTTTTATAGTAAAACGTCATTCCGAACAACTTTGTAGTTTTATACTTTGACCGAATCGGACCCGAAAGCCCTCAAAAACTCCGATTTCAGTTTTTGCAGTTTCTCGCAGTTTTTCACAGCTTTATAAAAGCTGTGAAATTATATATACTTTTCGAAATCTTTAAAAACTCATAACTTTCTCGTTTTAACTCCGTTTCACGCGTTCTTTATATGTACGAAATCGTGTCAAGATGATCTATCATAATAAAATGTCTACAGACTTTATAAAATTATGTACAGTAGCAGTTTATACAAACTGTTATATATAAAAATACTTTTTATATATTTAATTATCAAAATCTTGTAAAATTCATATCTCCTTCGTTTTTCATCCGTTTTTCGAGTTCTTTATATATTCCGAATTGTCTTGAGATGTACTATATTATCATCAGTCTAAACTTTGCATAAAAATTCGTGCAAGAACAGAATATACAAACTGTCCCAAAAATATATTTATAAAACTTGTTTTTATAAATTTTTCCATGATATAAAAATATTACAATTCCTCTAAAATCACTAATACAACATCATTAGTATATTTTAAGTCCCATAATTTATGTCCATCCATTTTATGTCCAATGTGTCCAAATAAAATGTCCATAACAATTATTTACTTATAAACTATAAAAATAAATTTGTAATAATTAATTCTCAATTAAGTATATAAATTATCCAACACTAGTAATATATCAAATAAAACATGTTCTTGCATTCTAACATATTTTAAACACCTTTTTATCATGAATATGTATTTCTTTGATTTTATATAAACTTGTTTTATTTTATAAACTTTATAAAATAAATAATAGATGGTGATTAAACAATATAACAATTATATATGTATAAAAATAATTGAAATGAGAGTATCAAAAGTGATTATAAACCTTGTATGAATGAAAGTACAAGTAAACATAAATTAAACTAAATCTTCAACCTAAAATCCTTATTTAGGTAACCGTAATTTCCTTGAAAACCCTAGTTTTCTTCCTTGTAAAAACCCTTGATTTTATGAAACCCTAGCCTTGAAATACCCGTGATACACCATAGATATTAACCCTAAACACTCTTGTATACTTGAAATCTTGTAGAATGAAAACTATGAATTGTTTTAGGTGTTGAGTTTTGAGCCGTAGGTTATAAGAGTAAGAGAGGAAGTTTTATGATTTTTCGCTAAGTGAAATGTTGGGAATTGTGTATTCCTAACTTAGTACCGTTAGTTCTATACTTAGTATCGCTAGTTATAGTTAGTACTAAAAGTATAAAATGTTAAGTACTGTTCAGATAGTTAGTACCGTTAGTACAACATAGTTAGTACCGATCAAGAGATATGTATGAGATATTGTAGGAAAAGATGTATTATCTTTTACGCGTTTTGTAAGCCTGTTAGGGTTTATCCTTGGTCTATAAAAGGAACCCTACAGCATTAGAGAGCATTAGAGAGAAAAAAAATGACATGATAACCACATAATCTCATCGTCATACAATCATAATCTCATATTAGTAAACAGTAATCATATTAGCAGATTAATAGAAATCAAAGTTTAGTATTCATTATTCTTCTTAATACTATTGTGTAGATTCCGCATATACAATAAGTATTCATAGTCAGTGTTTCTCTATAGTCAATCTGTATTTATACAAGTTGGCTATCACCCTTAGCAGGCTGCAAAGATCTATTCAGTTTGGGACTCACAAGTGGTATCAGAGCCTGTGAGAAACTCTGAGTAAGAAGAACAAAAACAAGCTATAAACCCTTATCTTACAAAGCAATTCAATGGTTGGATCACAAGATAATATTCCACCACCACCACCACCACCATCACAAACACCAACACAACAAACTCCTCACACTGTTTCAACCATCAAACTTCCTATTCTCAAGAAGGGAGAATATGACATATGGGCCATGAAAATGGAACATTATTTAGCCCATACAGACTATCCTATCTGGGAAGTTATACAAAATGGAAATGGTCCTGTATCAATCTCCACAGATACACAAGGTCAAATCAAGGTTCTGCCTCCAAGGACTGCAGAAGAGATCTTAGCCAGAGAAAGAGAAAGAAAAGCAAGGACAACTTTGCTTATGGCTTTACCAGAAGATCATCTTGCTAAATTTCATAAAATGACTGATGCTAAAGAGATGTGGGAAGCTATTAAATCTAGATTTGGTGGAAATGATGAATCAAAGAAGATGCAGAAGTATATTCTAAAGCAACAGTTTGAAGGCTTCTCTGTATCAAACTCAGAAGGGCTACATAAAGGCTTATACAAGGTTTCAGAGTCTTCTGAGTCAACTAGAGATTCATGGTGTAGGTGTCTCCACTGAGGATGCAAATCAGAAATTCCTTAGCTATCTACCTTCTGCCTGGTCTCAAGTTTCCTTAATCATAAGGACCAAGCCAGGAGTGGACAGTCTCAGCTTTGATGATTTGTATAATAATCTTAAAGATGTCTTTGGAGAATGTGTTAAAGGCTATACGCATCATCCACTACACGCAGAATGTGGCATTTGTCTCTGAGAATACTAAGCAGTACTAAAGATGTTTTGTACCCGCATAAGTTGATGTTCAGATCCTTCTGGTCTTAACTCACAATATGAACAAACTTCATCATACTCCTTACTTGCAAATCAAAAAAATCAAATCCAGTGTGTCCCTTAATTGATCATGAGGATTTGGAATAGCTGATGAGTTTGATTTTAGGAAGAATATGGACTTGAAATGGCCAGGATAAGTCATGATTTAAAATGGCGAATAAAAAGTTCTACAAAAAGACATGTAGAAAGCTACTATTTGATGCCAAGGAACCGTTGGTTTGACAAAACCAAGTTAAAGTGCATAGATTGTCACATACAGGGCATTTTGCTAGAGAATGCAGAACCAAAGGAAATCAAGATAGTAGGAGGAGAGATGCTTGGAACCTGAAATAAGGATGGGAGAAGATCTGGTAAGCAGGAGGACTCTAAAGCTTTGGTGACTATTGATGGAGAAGGTGTTGATTGGACCAGTCACTCAGAAGAAGAAGAAGATTATGCTTTGATGGCTTGCAGCAGTTCAGGCTCAGACACAGAGGTAACTTTTTGTTCAAAAGAATGTAAAGAGTCTTATGCTAAACTTAAAAAACTGTATGATGCTCAGAGGGAACAACTTGGAGATGCCAGTATAGAAATACAGGCATATACTCAAGCTTTAAAGAAAGTTGAAGCATAATTAGTTGCTCATCAACAAGGTCAACTTTGGTATGAGGAAAAGATAAGGTTTATGAAAATAGACTTAGATGATAAAACTGATGTCCTTACATACCATAAGAAACTATTGGCAGAAGCTGAGAAAGAAAAAGAAGACTTAAAAGCTAAAATAGAAAAATGGCACAACTCTTATAAAAATCTTAGTATTTTGCTAAATAGTCAAATGAGTGCTAATGAAAAATTTGGGCTTGGGTATGGGGATTACAGATATGATGGCATCTTGAGTTATGAAAATGAAGTTTTACAAAGTGTATTTATGAATAAGGAAAGTGATTTAGAAAATCAGCCTTTGTATGATAGGTTTGTTACAGCAGAAGGAATGCATGCTGTACCCCCACCCATGACAGGGAATTACATGCCATCTGGACCTGATATTGAAATAGATTACTCACAATTTACATATGGTCCAAAACAGTCTCAAGCTAGTGAATCTGAAACCCAAACCATCTCAAATTATAGTGATAAAATAGCTGGTACTAAAGCACTGCTGTTGCCAAAATTGTTCATTCTTTGGTTGGCAAAAGTTAGTACCGACAGTGAAACGTTAATACCATTGGGCAAAGAAAGTACCGCTATAAAGACGTTAAAGAAAATACCGCCAAAGGTCTAAAGTGTAAATTGAAATGGTTTCTTTGATCTTAGGTTTGTTTAACCTATATAAACCCATCTCAATTACACTGTTCACTCACGCAATCTCTTTCAATTACTTTCCTTCAATCAAACCCTAATCTCTCACTCACTAACGATTACCAATTCAACAATCATGGCTGTTCTTGAATCGTGCCCTAAACATAATATGGTTGCTTATTTAAAGAAGACTGATGGAAATGCAGAGTTTCATGAGATTATTAACTTTCTTGCATGAAGCACCATTCATAATGCTCTTACTGTAAGTCCTGTAGTCTCTACTACATTTGTGGAACGGTTTTGGATGTCTGCCAAATCCAAAATAATCAAAAATGTTAGGTATATTACTGCTAAAGTAGCTGGCAAGCATGTGTCTATCTCAGAGGCATCAATAAGAAGTGGTCTTCTTTTTGATGATGATGATGGGATAGATTCCTTACCAAATCAGGCTATATTTGATGCTATACAGCTCATGGGTTATGAAAGGGGATTTAACTGTTTTAACCTTTAATAAAGCTTTGTTTTCACCCTAATAGAGATTTCTTTTTCATACAATGAATCATTGTCTTAGTTCTAAAAGCACCTCTTGGGATCAAATTCCCACTAATATTGCTACTGTTGTAATTTGCTTAACCACTAATCAAAAATATAATTTTTCTAAATTAATTTTTGATGGTATGCTTAGACACTTAGATGCAAAGAAAAAGTTTGTTATGTATCCACGCTTTATTTCAATCTTTTTGAATAATCAGTTAACAAAAGTGCCCGTGCCCTTAGACCATTTCCCTATTAATGCTTTAACTAGTAAAGTTTTCTCTTTTATGGTCAAAAAGGGAAAACATTTTTCAGGGAAAGTCACACCTCTGTTTTCTAACATGTTGGTTCAACCAACAGAGGATGAGGATGCAGGATCAGAAAGACCATCTGAATCACAACCTACAACCTCTCCTCCTCACCCAAGTGAAGTTCATGTTGAGCCTCAGTCTGACCCATCACCCAGACCTTCACCTACTTCTCATATTCCTGATTCCATTCCAGAGAGTTCTGGTGGGAATCATGGAGGTCAGTCATCCAGTGATAAATCCCTTTCAGGGAATGAGGGTGACATGACACTCCAAAGTGTGTATGATCTTTGTATCTCTTTGTGTACACAGGTTACAGATCAAGCCAAAGAAATTCAACACTTGAAGGCACAGATCAAGAAGCTTAAGAAGAAAGCCAAACCTGTTATCACACACCACAGAGCTTGGATGAAGAGTGTATCCTTGAAGCAAAGATTGGCAGGAAAGAAATCCTTGAAGAAAAAATGGATGCAAAAGGAGTCTGTATCCAAACAGGGGAGGAAATCTGCCAAGGCTGAACCTACAGTCCATAAAGATAAAGCTTTTGATGAGCTTGATGATGATGAAATTGACAATATGGAGACTGAGGATGCTCAAGAAATGGGGAGGACAAGATATGTGGTGCATGAAGAGAAGGAAAGGAAGGAAAAGGAAGTTAGTACTGAAGATGCACTTAGTACCGACAAGGAAAAAGATAGTACCGACAGACCAGATGAAGGTACTGACAAGCAAAAAGTTAGTACTGACAAGGAAAAAGATAGTACTGATAGACCATATGAATGTACTGTTGATCAAACTGAAGGAAGAAGTGCTACTCCAACAACTCCAACACCTGCTCCTACAACTTTTGGAGATGATGAAACTATTGCTCAAGTTCTTCTCAACATGAGTCAAGCCAAAGCAGTTTCAAGAGAAAAAGAGAAAGGAGTTGAACTGAAGGATGTAGAGAATATTGAAAGACCAAGGCCTACTTCAACAAGATCTCTCTTAACTTTAAAGCCTCTTCTAAAGATTGATCCCAAAGACAAGGGCAAGAAAAAGATTGAAGAAGATGAATCTGACACTGAATCAGAAGACATCAATGAATCTGAAAAGAAGTTTAAGATGCTTGCTCATGATGAGGAGATTGCAAGAAAGGTGCAAGAGGATTGGGAAGCAGAAGAAGAAGTGAAAAAGTTAGCTGAAGAAGAAGCTACAAATGCTGCTCTTATACAAGATTTTGATGACATCAAAGCAAGAATTGAAGCTGATAGACTTCTAGCATTAAGGCTTCAAGAAGAAGAGAGAGAGCAGTTCACTATGGAAGAAAGAGCAAAATTCCTTCATGATACAATTGCAGCCCAAAGAAGGTTTCTTGCAGAACAAAGAGCTGCTGCCATCAGAAACAAACCTCCTATAAGAACTCAGCTCAGGAGTCAGATGATGACTTACTTGAAACATGTTGGAAACAAGAAACACTCAGACCTGAAGAATAAAACTTTTGAAGAAATACAAGCTTTATATGAGAAAGTGAAAAGGTTTGATGAAAGTTTCACTGTTATTGGTTCCAATGAGGATGAAAGAAAGATTAAGGAAATGAATGAAGGAGCTAGTGATCCTGACAAGAAGAAGAAGTTTGTCAAGGAAGATGTCTTAACTAAGGTACCTGCAAAGCCAGATGTAGCAGAGCAGGGTACAAAGAAGAGAAAAGGTGGTCATATGAAGATGCTTGCTAGGAAAAGGAAAAGACCACAACCAGATGTTGATAGTGATGATGAACACAGAAAGTGTCTAAAGATTGTTACATTTGAAGGTACCATAGATAGTGAAATAATGGAGAGAAAATCTGTCATTGCTAGGTTGAACAAGGTATCATCACCAGATGGAGACTATCTTGTTATTTACAGAGCCAATGGGAACTTCAGGGCATTCAACTATCTATTGGAGGTACTTCATATCTTTGACAGGCAAGATTTATTTCACTTGTATGACTTGGTGATGAAGCAGTACTCAGAAGTCACACTGGAAGGAATTGAGTTGATTCTTTAATAGACAAAGAAGATTCTTCAGTACTATTGATGGCGTGCTTTCAATACTTGATTAGAGAGATGACATCTTGTGGTTATATACGAACTTGTGATGAACAGATACAAGATGAGACACCTGACGGATTTGACAAAATACTTTGGGTAGATTTGATAATCATGTACAATCACAGAAATGAAGTTATGGAAATGCACAACAAAATTGGATAATAGTGAGCTGGAAGCTACATAGTTCTTCAGGGATACACACTATAATGACTAATGAAGGAATAGTCATTCATATGCTTATAGAGAATAAGTATCCTTTGAAAAATGAAGTGTTGTCACAATTGCTTAAGTTGAAGTTAGAAACTGAAGAAGACAGTACTATGGCTTTGGAACTGATTAGATTTGTCAAGAAGCAGATTGCAGAGTTAGAACCTGAAGACTCTAATGGAGATGAGAAGAATATTTGAGTGTTGGTTCTAAGACCACACAACAAATGGTCATCAGTTCACCATGCTTAACATGCATAAGAACTGGCTAGTCCATAAGCAAATGGCTTGTGGTAAAGACTTCTCAAATCTGCTTATGGTTGACAATTTACCAAATATTGTAGGGTTTTCAACTCACCTTGCTTCATGGTTAAGAGTTGGCTAGTCCAGGATCAAACAGTTCCTGGTAAAGACTAATAAAATCTATTGATAGCTGATAGTTTACTAAAAACTATATGGTTATGAATGCACCATGTTATGGCAATGAAGCATTGACTAGTCCAAAAGTAAACGGATTTTGGTAAAGATAAGTCAAATCTGTTAATAGTTGGTAGTTTACTCAAAACTACAAGGTAATCAATTCACCTTGTTGTTTACAAAGAAGAATTGGTTATCCCAGAGCAAACGACTACTGGTAAAGGAATACCAAATCCGTTAATGGCTGGTAATTTGCTAAAAACTATAAAGCCAACTGAGTTAGATGTTGCTGTGTTGCTGAAAAGACAAGTTGCTGATGAAGATGGATAGCTGAAGATATAAAAAATTATTAAAGATCAAGATCAATATTTGACAAAGTGTTTGGATACATCCTCCAAGAGCTTAAGAAGAATAAACTGAAGAAATATGAAGTTAAACAAGTTCAACAATCATGTTTAGGGGAGGATTGTTGGGAATTATGCATTCCTGACTTAGTACCGTTAGTTATATTAGTTAGTACCGATAGTTGTAATTAGTACTGACAGTACAAAATAGTTAGTACTGATCAGTTAGTTAGTACTGATAGTATAAACTAGTTAGTACCGTTTAAGAGATATGCATGAGATATTATAGGAAAATATATGCATTATCTTTTACGCGTTTTGTAAGTCTGTTAGGGTTTATCCCTGGTCTATAAAAGGAACCCTACGGCATTAGAGAAGACATATCTCATATACAATCTTATATCTCATAGTTAGTAATCTGTAATCGTTTTAGCAGATTAATACCAAAGTTTAGTTATCAATATTCATTGTTCTTCTTAGCATTATAAGTTAGTTTCCGCATAACTTATAGTGTTTATAGTCATTGTTTCTCCTGTAGTTTGTGTGGATCTATCCATATTGGCTACAACCCTTAACAAGGTAGAAAGATCTATATTCAAAGGGATCTACACATACACACTTTTCCTGGTGTTTACATCTTGACACCCTTTTCTGGATGATTAAAACAATATGCCTGGACCTCCTTTTATAGCATAAGGATCCAAGGCTTACATGGAAACTAATAAAAGATATTAATGAGAGAATCAAATAATTATTCATCTTTATCTTTTCATCTTTATCTCCTTTTGACCAAATCTTTATTTTATCCACCAGCTTGTAGAATTCTTCAATGACGACTTTGGTCCTTTTGTTTCCATCTTGTTTCATTCTTGTTTTGTCTTATCAACTCAAATATAATTCCTAACAATCTTCCCCTAGTTGATAATGACAAAACCAAATAAGCACGAACTTCCCCTGAAGTTAATATACGAATGAAAACTTCCCCTTAAGCTACCAAGGATCTACAAGTTGCAAATCATCAAATCTTCTTCCCCTTTTTGTCAATATCAAATAGGAGACTAAAGTATGAAACTTTGATCTTCACAACTATGAACCACTATCACACTTCTAATCCAACCTTCAACAACTCAAATTACCCTCCATGACGCGCCTTCAAGATAAATGAACTTGAGCAGTAGAAGCTTAAACTAGCAGTAGTAATAATAACTAGCAGTAGTAAAAACCTTCACCTCAATGTAGCATATAAATGGTTAAACATTTTAACATTAAGCTTCCCCTGAAACCCATATGTTAACCATTTCTTGAATCTTCAATTCTGTAAGCTCTATGTAATGATCACTGATGAAGAAAACTAAGTATAACAAACTTGATGCTGAAGTAGAACAACCCAAACTTGTGTCTTATATCTTGCACTATCCACGTGACTTCGAACGTATACCCAAAACCAATGTATAGGGAGAACCGACAATCTCATGACAATTTAAATTTATCCTCATCTTCTATGAGACACATAACCAAAGTGATAGCAAATGTGAGCATTGAGCACCATAAGAAAAATCACACACCTTTGCTAGATTCGTCAAGTCTTTGTCACATCGTTTCTAAGCACGAACAAGTTACCTCCTGCTAAAAGGTATGATAAAACACAAACCCAAATAATTCCACTTCTTCATTAAATAGGTGATAATTAACCATCTTCGTAACCAATTTAAAACAATAAATACGAGCCATTAAACTGTTAAGAACATGTAAAATTATAACCAAAAATTGTCTTCCTATGTGTGTTATCGATAACCAAAATTGCCCTTTGTCACCCGATATCAAACCAAACTAGCAGTATAAACTTCTTTTCTCGGACAAGTCTAGCAGTACTAAAATAACAAGCCAGCAGTACTAATTTTTGACAGCAGTACAATCATAAGCTGGCAGTATTAACGAAAAAGCAAGCAGTACTAACCAAAACTTGCTCAAACAGTATTAAGTATTGTTTCTACTGTTAGCACGAACCAATAACAACAATAGAATCAAGAACAGTATTAAAATTCCATGTGCAAATAACTTTAATGTTCGAATAGTATTAAAAGCATGATGGCAGTATTAAAACAATACTTGATAACCCATCAAACAGTTGCAACTGAATACCAATCCCTATGTGAACACGAACAGTTTTAATATCCATTGGAAAACAGTACCTATATACTTTATATCCCCATCCATGTATGTGAACAGTAGCCACAATCCATGAACAACACTTAATTCATTTGAGCTCAATAGCACTTTCACCCTTTATCACAATATTCGAACATCCCATGTGCACGAATAGTATCATTAAACAACATAAAGCTATATATAACAATATTAAGATTTTTGACCAACAAAAGATATTGCACACCTTGAGTTTGAACATATCTTGCATTAGAATCTGAATAATAGAATACCAAGATATGTTTCCCCAATAACAACTTCTTTTTTTCTATGATGCATATCTTACCTGTTTTTAATGATAGATCCTGTTGTCCTCCTTAAAGTAAACAAACTCACGTATAACATGCAGCAATAAATACTTCACGTCAACAACTTAACAATCCTTCCTCAGAAACCCTTCCTTTAATCCCATACATCAGGATTAAAATCATGAATTAGGGTTTCTTCATGTATTAAATTCACGTGACATCTTAAAGCTTTACGTGTCTTGAGGCCCAATGAAAAATTTAAACCCAATCATGAACACGTATATTAAAGCCATATACGTGATAACATTCTGCATAATATCCATGATATATCATAGATGTCGATCACCATAGAAGCTCAAAAACCATAATTGGTTTTATTAAATAGAATCAGTAACATCAGCAATTAGAACATCTTCACGATTGGCTTGAAAGAATAGACTAGATCGTGACAAAACCCCAAATACAAATCGAACTTGATAAAGAATAAATCACCAAAAATCAAAAGCATCATACCTTGTTCGATTTGTAAAACCTTGTTGATCCTGGATCGAGAGCCACGAGGCTCTGATACCAATTGTGAAAACCTATAAGATCGTTTAAGCTCAGGTTGTTTAGACCTTTATCTAGGATAATATCAATGTTCATAAGTTATAAAAACAAAGCGGAATAAGAACAAAGATATTCAACAAGGTGTTCTTCATTAATAACCAAACGTTCTTCATAACACCAATTATAGATGATCAATTCTAGAATGGTTACTCTTAACTAATAACAAGAATCATAGATTCTTGAGGCTAAAACAAACAAACCCTAGGCGTCCATTAGAGGACTTCACATCAGAGTGCTTATTTGGTTTTGTCATTATCAACCAGGGGAAGATTGTTAGGAATTATATTTCAGTTGATAAGACAAAACACGAATAAAACAAGATAGAAACAAAAGGACCAAAGTCGTCATTGAAGAATTCTACAAGCTGGTGGAGAAAATAAAGATTTGGTCAAAAAGAGATAAAGATGAATAATTAATTGATTCTCTCATTAATATCTTTTATTAGTTTCCATGTAAGCCTTGACTCCTTATGCTATAAAAGGAGGTCCAGGCATATTGTTTTAATAATCCAGAAAAGTGTGTCAAGATGTAGACACAGAAAAGTGTGTGTGTGTTATCTAGGCGTCAAGTCCTCTAATAGACGCCTAGGGTTTGTTTGTTTTAGCCTCAAGAATCTATGATTCATGTTATTAGTTAAGAGTAGCCTCTAGAATTGATCATCTAGAATTGGGGCTATGAAGAACGTTTGGTTATTAATGAAGAACACCTTGTTGAATATCTTTGTTTTTATTCCGCTTTGTTTTTATAACTTATGAACATTGATATTATCCTAGATAAAGGTCTAAACAACCTGAGCTTAAACGATCTAACGATTAATTAGGTTTTCACAATTGGTATCAGAGCCTCGTGGCTCATGATATCTAGGATCTACAGGGTTTTTACATTTATTGATTTCTGTAAACAAGGAAAATTCGGTGAAGCTAAGGTTTTCTGGTTCGTAAAGGTGTTCTTGTTGTAAGACTTGGGTATTAATACTGCTAAATTCATTGTGCTTATTTTGATCAGATTTAGGTTTCATAACAGGTACGTATGATTTCATATTGTTTTATATGTTTTTGTAAGGTTTTAGATCTGGTCAAATTCAATCTACAACAATCCAATCCAATAACAGTCACCTGTATATCTTTCTTGTGCATAACTGTTCACATTTATATTTACGAAAGTTATTAATGGTTATGGAAACATATCAGTTGGGGTTTCATATGGACATGGTTTCATAACAACTTTCGGGGTTTTGGTTTAAGGTTGCATATGAGGTTGGTTTCATCAACTGAGTTAACCCGGTAATAACCGAGTTAACCCAGTAACAACACCAATACTATACATCCACAGCCAACCAGTATTAACCGAGTTAACCCTCGTCTCAAATCACAGCTCTAATCAACAAAAAAAACAACCGAGTCAACTCGGTAGTAACCGAGTTGAACTCAGGAACAAACCGCATCACTAACAACCCACATCAATAACATTAAACCACTACTCCTATCCCATTCACAATTATCATCTCACTGTTACAACAAAACTCAAACCGAAAAATACATGATCTCAGATTCATCTCTTTCGTGTTTTACATTCAAGACAAGATTTTTAATCAATCAAGAACACGAGAGAACACCCATCATCGATCTTTAACAAAATAACATGAACCTACCCGAGATCTTGTTTAAGATCTTGAAGCCTTCACTTGTTACTCGTTTCCTTGAACAGAAAGAACGATGGTTTTGGTTTCAGATTCGTGCTTTAAATATTATTGTGGTTTTGTGACGTCTGAGATAAGAATGAAGAGATGAGGTTTGGGAAAAGTATTAACTGTGTTTGGAGAGATAAGGTGTAGGCGTGTAAACATGTGTTTAGGGTTATGAAGTGTGTTGTTGTACCTAGTTATATATCCTTTCATTGGATCAAATAAACAAAACACACATGGGCCGGATCTATTCATTGGGATCTATGGGGATAATTTTGTAACAACTTGTTATTAGGCCGAGTATAATAGCAGAAGAAAATGGGCCAGCAGATAATTCAAGTATGTATGGGCTTAAAAATTCTAATGCTGCTTGACGTTGGGCTTCAAAGTTGAAACATGGGATTAAATGGATTTTATGATGGGTTCAAATACATTAGTACTGCTACAATAAGATTTAAAATTGCTGCAAATGTATTAATTGATGTTTAAACTACTAACGAAGAGGGTAGACTGGTTCCCGTGTAGATTTGTAGGCTTATCTTGTCCGAGAAGATTTTAAAACTGCTAGTGTCGTCCGAGAAAAGATATTTATATTCCTAGTTTGGTTCGATATCGGGTGACAAAGGGAAATTTTGGTTATCGATAACACACACAGGAAGAAAGTTTTTGGTTATGATTTTTAAATATTCTTAAAAGTTTAAAGGCTCGTATTTAATTATTTAAAATTGGTTTACTAGATGGTTAATTATCACTTATTTAAAGATGAAGTGGAATTATTTGGGTTTGTGTTTTATCATACCTTTTAGCAGGAGGTAACTTGTTTCGTTGGCATAGAAAACGATGAGAACGAAGAATTGACAAATCCAGCACAGGAGTGTGTATGGATACTTATGGTGCTCAATGCTCACATTTGCTATCACTTTGGTTATGTGTCTCATAGAAGATGAGGATAAATTGTCAAGAGATTGCGGTCTCCCTATACATTGGTTTTGGGTATACGTTCGAAGTCACGTGGATAGTGCAAGATATAAGACACAAGTTTGGGTTGTTCTACTTCAGCATCAAGTTCGTTATACTTAGTTTTCTTCATCAGTAATCATTACATAGAGCCTACAGTCTATGAGTAAGATTTAAAGAATGGATAACATATGGGTTTTCAGGGGAAGCTTAATGTTAAAATGTTTAAACCATTTAAATATCTACATTGAGGTGAAGAGTCTGACTACTAAACTCAGCCTTTGATACTACTGCTAGTGTAATTTTCATCTACTGCTCAAGATCATTTTATCTTAAGGTGTGTAATGGAGGACACTATTTGGGTCATTGGGAATACATTGAAATTGGAAGTGTAATATATGGTTCATAGGTTGTGAAGATCAACGGTTGCATACTTTATCTCTTATTTGAACGTAGTTGACAAAAAGGGGAAGAAGATTTGATGATTTGCAACTTGTAGATCCTTGAAAGAAAGTAAGTTCTCCCATAGAACTCATCTGAAACTTATCCTTCATTAGCTTCTCAAATCCAGTGCATAACTCCTTGTTTGTAGAGCCAAAGATAATGTCATCTACATAGACCTATACAAGCAAAATATCCCCTTTTTGCTTCTTGATAAATAATGTCTGATCTATCTTGCCTCTTTTAAACCCATTGCTCAACAATTAGTTAGCCAAAGTTTCATACCATGCTCTTGGTGCTTGATGCAAACCATAAAGTGCCTTGACCACCTTATAAACTTTGTCTGGATGGTCAGGATCTTTAAATCCTAGTGGTTGAGTAACATAAAACTCTTCCTCAATGGTTCCATATAAGAATGCACTCTTCACATCCATTTGATATACCAGAAAACCCATAAAAGAAGCATAGGCCAAAAACAATCTTATCGCCTCAATTCTTGCCACAGGAGCAAAAAATTCTTCATAGCCTATGCCTTCTTCTTGTCTATGACCCTGTGCAACCAACCTTGCTTTATTCCTAATGACAATCCCTCTTTCATCTTTCTTGTTTCTGAAGACCCATTTTGTTCCAATGGCCCTCTTTCCAATAGGCAAATCCACAAGTATCTAAACCTGTTGGAGTTTGAATTGCAGAATTTCTTCCTGCATTGCTTCCACCCAAGATGAATCAGATAGAGCTTTAGCAATACTTGTAGGTTCAATCTGTGATAGGAAACAAGCATATAAACAAGTATTCAGGCTATCATGTGTTTTTTGTTCATATACAGCACTGAGAAACCCTTGTTCAGAAGTAGGTTTTGTCATTCTCTTTGTCTGAACAGATGACTTCACATCACCAATCACATTTTCAATTGGGTGATCTTTATGAATTCTTGTATTGGGAGTGGTTGGAACCGTATAAGAATTTGTGATGTTCCCCAAATCAACTTCTAGTTCATCTTCATCACTAAAGAACTCAACATGAGTGGCTTCAAGTGTATGACTAGCTCCTATTGTGAATATGTCTTTAGGGCTATCTTGATCATATGAACTAGCAGTATTAACTGATGGATCAACAGTGTTAAGTTTAAAACGACCAGTATTAACTTCAGGACTGGCAGTATTAACATGTTGTCCAGCAGTATTAACTTCCTTATGACTGCTATCATCTTCATACTTGTTTTTTTTCATCATTCTCAGTATCTGGACCATCTTCAACCTGCTTTTCAACAGATTTTGGTTCACCATTACCAACATCCTTTGAAGGTGAATCAAAGTATGAAGCATCTTTCCAAATTAGCATCACAATGCAATCTTGACTGATTTCTTCTTTCTATGTAGATGTACCTGCATTAAGTTCTCTTTGTGTACCTGCAGATTCATTAGTGATTGTACCTGTAGCTACTGGTACATAATTCATAGATTGGGTTAGAGAATCAATATCAAACAGCCATTTTGGACCATTTACTTCTATCATAGCAAACAAGAACAATAACCCTTCCCACAAAATTAAAAACACAACAAACCCGCAAAAACACCATACCCAAACTAGCACAAAAAAGCACAAAATCACAAAAACAACTCCCAAACCAACGCAAAACCTCGACCAAAAACAAACACCCAAACAAACAACCACATCCCAAACCAACATAACACCCAAGAACCATAAACACCCCAAAAAACCCCAAAATCCAAACCACCCACACCAGAGACACAACCACAACACACACCCATCAAACCCACAAACAAATACGACAAAAATTACCACCCAAATTCAAAACCCAACACAAAAAACACACACAACCTACCTAACAAAACTACCCACAACACATGCCCACCCCCACAGCAAACACCAAAAATAATCCCCCACTACCAACCAAAAATCAACACAACCCCAATAACAAAACAGACAGCGACCTACAACCACCACCACAACACAAACACAAAATCTCACTTTCAAACACAAACAACAGCCCCAAAAAACAATCCCATATCCAACACATTCATTCCCAACATAAACCCCAAAACAGCCAACCCCACAAACACAAAAACACACCTGCCAACAACCCAACCCACATAAACCGAAACCTAAACCACGAAATCACCCAAAATACCCGTTGACAACTAATCCCCATTCACTAATAGAATAAAAACTTCCACATCATAAAAAAAGAATATTCTTTACAAAATCACAAATCAATAAAGTAACTTACATTTAACCACCAACAAACATTCTTTAGACCCCAACCAAAGCTAAAAAAACCACAATTAAAAATCCAAAATATAAAGTAATCCAAGAACCACACCAACCCCATACAACACCACTACGACTACTGAAAGAACCATGACAACTAAACACCGCATTAATCAACCACGAACTCCCCAACCCAAACCACACAACCAAAAGAAAAACAATTCCCACACAATACAGAAAAATAACCACCCCAAGAAAACTACAGCCACTATAATACAATACACAACACACGAAAAAAACTCCAAAAACACACACAATCAACACCTACCAAACACTCCACAAAAAAAACCACCAATATAACCACACCCACCCAAAAAACAACCCTAAACCCTAAAACGACCACCCACCCAACTTAACGCACCAACAAAAGCAACAACAATAAAAACCAAACACCTCCCAACCAATACACAATCCCAACAACACAAACATAAACCCCCCCCCCCCTCCCCCCCCCCCCGCCCCCCCGCAATACATCAGCACCCCAACCCACTTTACCAATTATAATAATATCTTAATTCAAATATCCTACTTATCGCTACAATCTATCCAATGCATATACAAATACAAAAATCAACCAAAATAATCAAATGAACACCCCCCCCACTCCTAAATAAAAATTAAATTCCCGAATTCCCTCATATGCAATTAACAACCCACCATAAAATAATACCAATACTACACCTTACCTTCACAATCCCTAACACCCATAAAAAACACACACAATAAACCAATAAACACAACAAAACCATCAATATAACTATACCGCACAATCTACCAAAAAGTAAATAAAAAATTATACCCCCAACAATCACACCTCAAATCCCTCGATCCATTAACCCTTCTACACCCCACATATATTCAACTCTTTTCCAATACTAATACTTAAATATGTGCATAATAAAATAAACAAAACCCTAATACATCAACAAAAAAAGTAAATCTATTACCTATATAACATAAAAAAATAGTTTAAACATAAAATATTTTTCACCTAAGACGTATTCAAACTAATAACTTAACAATACAATTAATTAAAAATTAACAATAAAATGTCTCAATAACCATACTATAACAAAATAACATAAACCTTAATGTAAAAATACCAAAATTAATAAATCATCTACAAATTAATAATAATAATTTTTCTTATAATTCTTTTATATTTATTTGATTTATTATCTTATATCAAATATTCAATGAACACGATTTTTATAACTCTATAATCATATTCATAATATATTATATTATTATATGCAATTTATAATCAATCATGTTCATAGTATTAAAATATAATTATATTTTACATATATTTCTATACTTATAATAAATTATTGCAACACCCAATCTCACCCGCAAACAACACCAAATAACCACAAACACACCCATAAAGCCAATAACAAAACATCAAGTAAATACTCTAAAACTCACTCACCCAATCATACCTAAAATAATAGTCAATATATACATAATCCAATCATAACAAAACACCTAAATCATAACAAAATCATCCACCAACTCAAACGAACACAATGATCGATAATACTAAACATATTAATTTATATTTACACCATTATAGTAAATTAATAAATTATCATTAAAAAATCATAAATGTCAAAATTTACCAAATACTTTAAGATTTTACTTTATCATTTTTAAACATGATAGAATTTTATAAATCAAACTTGTATAATTTAATTAAATCAAGACATCATCTTATATACTCTCCTATGCTATACTAAACACATATATTATTAATCTTAGAAACGAAACGACAACTTCACTACAAACCCCCCCCCCCCCCCCACACCATCAATTACTAAGTCCACTCTCACGTTTAACAATTTTAATTTACATAATTATCTTTTAAATAAAACTATTATGTTCATTTATTTCTTAATATTTCTGCCAATAAAATTTAAAATGTTAACAATTATTTTATTAATTATATTATGCGAAAATTTAATTTTATAAAACCAATGAGACTATACCCATATTATAACTATATTAAAGAAAACTCTTCATTCCCAACATAATAATAATAAACATACCAACATCAACTACAATAACACTCATAAAACCAACCTGAGTCAAACACATACCAAAATCCTAAATATTTTAATAAATTGATTACATAAAAAAAGCTCTCCCTACTTTAAAGATTTAAAAAACCTCAATATCAAACAATACCTCCCAACTAAAAAAATATAATACCATATTCTACGCTGTTTTTAAAAAAATAATTTGAAGATCTCATATTATATATTTTATAGTTTATCTTTATTTTATTGTTATTTTAATTTTTTACAAGAAAAAAAAAATTATTAATCCTAGATTAATTTTAAATTTTCATTTTTATGTGTTATGTTTCTATTTTGAAATAGTTAATCTTTTAGGTTATGTATTAATTTATGTAGTGCAATTTTGTAATTATTATCTTTATATTAATAATTTGATTTTAAATTATTCTTATTACTTCAATAAATAACTATTTTTTTATATCTATTTTGTATGTATATTTTAATATGTCTTTATTACTAATTTTTTTCTTTATAGATTCTCATAATCCTCCTAAAAAACATCAATTCACCGATGTAAAAAACTTTTTTAATCTTAGGTTCGGGAACTTATTGATGGATAATACCTCAGTTGAAGGTGTTATTTGTTGGTGTTCTTTTACCAACTTTGTTATAATTTTTTTTATTTCTTATATTAATGAATTCACAAGAAAAATCGAAAAATCCGGAAGAGCAAATATTTTTGTATTTTTCTTATTAATTAATCTTCTACTTATACTAATTTTTTTTTACTTTTTATATTTTTAATTTTTTTGTATTTTTGATTTTTTTTAAAAGCATAACTTTTGAAGACGAAAGGTTCTCCAAATCACGATCGACAAACTGCAAACGAAGGAATCTTAAACACAAATCCCTGGCAGCGGCGCCAAAAATTGATCATTTAGAAACCAATTATAATACGTATAATATATAAGTATAAAGAACTTTACTAAAAATCCTTGAGGACAAAGATTAGTAGAAATTTCTACACAAAAATATCACACGTAAGAAACCGGTAAGTGATTACCGGGTCGTTTTCCCAAAGATTTATGAAATTGAGACCTTGTTTGTTATTTGGACAATGACTTGAATTGATTCAAAAATGATTTGTTTTTTTCAATCCTAATAGGGAATAAATAAAGAGACAATTAAACCTAACTACAATAACGGGAAATTAAATTTTAACTAAAAATGCAATTCGAGAATCCTAAATGGGACCTAAAAACCCTAAATCAACAAAATTAAGTCCTACAATGATCTTTTTAGTTTTTATGAGTTTTAATTGACTAAAAAGCTAGGACAAAAAAAACTAGATAAAAAAACGAAAGAGTTTTAAGCAAAAAATCACTAAAAATATGAACGGGATTCAATCCCGTTCTTTAAAAATCGAAATTTTGCAATTTTAACCCTACGAAAGCAAATCTATTTTTCCTAGGTTCTAAATGTTAAAAGAAAATTTTCTAAAAAAGAATTATATTTTTTTGACCTTTTTATATTTTTTTATGAATTAAAAATGATTTTAATGAAATTAAATGTTTAAAAATACTAAACTATTTATAAAAATTCTGAAAAAATCATGAAAAGTTGCTTGAACAATGTAGAATCTAAGAAAAATAAGCTTGGAAACACAGCTTATCGAATAAGCTGTGTAATAAGCCAAAACAGTTTATAAACTAAAAGAGCTAAAATGTGTATAAATAATAAATGAATGCAGCTTCTCACGGATGAGCTATTGTAGCACAATGGTTGAGTGTGTTGGGTTAAAACACTTGGTTGATGGTGGTAGAGGTCCCGGGTTCGAGTCTTGCTCACCCGGGGCTTCCCACTATCCCAAGTGTTTTTATTTTTGCCATTTTTTACAATTTTTTAGAAGACTAAAAAAATAAGCACTTTTTAAAAAGACACTATTTTTATAATTCACAAATAAGCATAGCAATAAGCTCTAAAGGGTGACATTTTGCTTATATACTAAAAGGCTAAAATGGCCTATCTGTTAAGCTTTTTATGATTAAATAAGCTAATGAAAATGACAAATAAGCTATAAAAGATACCTAACTACCCCTAATAAGCATGAATGATTAAAAATAAGCAACTATATAAAGCTAAAGAAGGCAGAATACTTAAAAAGCTAAAACACTTAGAGTTTTTAAGCTAAATAGCAAATAAGCTCAAATAAGCTCTACTATAAAGGAAATAAGATAAAATTGACTTAAACTAACCTAATAAGCTATACTAACCCTAAATTAAGCTAGGAGAATAAGCAGATAAGCACAAATAAGCCAAATTTCACTTAAGCCAAAAACTGCATACAAACAGCAAGGGGGCACTTTTTGAGGGGCTTTTTCAATGGATTAATGGATAAGCCAGACCTCAAACTTGCTTATACTTAAACTTCTAACACCAATAATCAACTAGAAACAATAAACAAACAATTTGATCCTCAAATAAGTTATGAAAAAGCAAATGAAATAAGCGAAAATGCTCTGGTGCAGGGCATTGGTTTAGAAAAATACAAAATTTAAGCTTAACAATAAGCTACCAAACAAAAGCTTTTGACCCTAAGTCCTCAAAACAAACTTAATATGACCATTAAAGAACATATTTCAACAATCAATAAGCAGTTTGGAATAGCTGATAAGCCACAATTTGCCTTTGAAAAAGTTTATCTTTAAACTCTCAAAACCTTAGCAATATTTCTTTTTGACAGATTTGGACCAAAGGCAAAAACAACAATGCACACTTAAACCCTACTATTCTACTGCATTGCAATACTAAAAACAAATCTAACACAACACTTCAAAACAGGTTTTGACAGCTTAATCAAATGAGCTATATGAGAAATTCTTTTGAAACACAGTTTTGAAAACCTAGTAGAAAAACTTTAAAACTCACTCCTAGCTTTTAAGACCTTTTGAAAACAGCTTGAATCAACTAAAAAGAGCTTGTCAAAATCCACCAAATGACCCAAGAGGTTTTTAAACCTATTTTGACCCGTTTGACCCACTGTCCCAAACACCCCTTAAAATGTCTCAAACTCATTTTTAGCTTATATTTTTGAAATTTTAAGAACAATTCCTTAATACCATATAGTGATAAGCTATTAGCAGACTTAATAAGTAGATATCAACAACAAAATAAGCAGAATCAATAAGATAACTATTTATGCTACTTATTTTTGGTTTTTTCTTAAAGTTTTAAGACAAATTATGAAAACTAAAGATTTTAAACTACAAATTAAACATAATAAGCATAAATCAACTATAATAAGCACAAATAAGCTACCTAAACAACAATAAGCAGAAATTAAGCAAAATTAAGCTACTAAGCAGATTTAAAGCTAGAAAAGGTAAAAGAAGACTTACATAAGCCTCTGCACTAAACAAGGCTATAAAAGCTCTTTTGAGCTATCACCAAGCTCCAGCTTATCCTAAGATAAGCTGGTGGGGTCCTGGAAGTCCTTCCATGATTGACTTCCCTTCCATAATAAAGCTTTGGTAAATTTGAGGGGTGGATTGAGTATGATAAGCTCAGTAAAGCTTTGATGGCTTTACTGAGTAAACAACTAGCTTATGAGTAGATTTAAGAGCTTATTGAGCTTAAGTGAACAAAAGAGAGCTTATTTAAACATTTTGCATAAAAGTAAATAAATGACAATTGAATTATGAGTAAACTTAACTTTTATTAATAGAAAAACTGATTACAACTTGAAAATGAGACTACAATGACTGAAAACATTAAATTGAAAATTACATTTGCTAAATTTAAAAGCTACACTAAGCTGCTAAAAACTAACTACTCCTAGATGCCCATTTGTGAGTGAAAGGATGCTTGTATTTATAGCAGGAGAAGGAAGATTCTAGGTCTTCAAGTCTGTTAGACGCTCCAAATGATCATGTCCATTCTTTGCTTCCAATCATTAGTTGCCCAGTCTTGTCCGTTAGATCAAAATGTGATCACACGGATTGCCAACGTGGCAATCCGTGTGTTAGAGGCTTTGTACTTCTTTAACAAAGGATTTAGTGTAATTTTTCATTCCTTGTAAGTTTCTTAAGGATCTCGTGTGTCATTCCCTTGTCAATTCTAGCCAATGAGAGAGCTTTGATGACGATTTCTTTGCTGAGATGGCACATAGTACTTGGAATCTCAAAGCCACGCCATTAATTGAGATTTACCCTTTGATTTTTACACAGGGTAAGCTTAGGGAGGATGATGAACAGTAAAAACAAAATTTCCCGCGCCTTTTCTTTACCTTTTATAACGTAGTTTGACCCGGGTAGGGATGTTGACTTGGGCTCGGGTTTATAAAAAGGATTGGGCTGGTTATACGGGCTTTGTGAAATGGTTTTATTATAAAGGGATAACGACCGTTATCTCTTTAATAAAAAGGAGATAACGGTGTTAGGGTTTAGGGACTATTTTTGTAAATTTGGTTTAACATTAAGGCTCATTTGGGTATTTTGAGGGTTTTGGTATTTTGTGGGTTGACCTTTGTTGACCAAGGGTTGACTTTTGATGACATTTTGCTAGAAACTTCTGGCTCTTGTGCACTCTATCCGTTCCCGTGTCCGTGTTTGTCCGGTTTTGACCATTTTCTTGTGATTTTTGCAATATCCGTACCTACACATCACAAATGACAAAACAAGCAATATACAAGCATAATTTGCATAATTTGTTCATTTAAAGGCCATTTTTGGTATAAAAAGGATATGTGATTTCTCACATATCAAACATCTTGAGACTTCATTGTTTTATCAAATATTTTGGGGTCATCCTCAACATTAAAGCAATAGGAGTGTTGGTCAGAGACCTCATCTCTTGCTCCTTCAATTAAGTATAATTGAAATTCAGGTCCAAAGTTCTTTAGTGTAACACCCTCAAATCTGAGTATGCAGCGGAATGTTGAATATCCGAAGGCGTTACATTATTGGGTCAATAGCACAAGATTCATGAGAACGACTTACCTAAACGTTTGTCGTTGAAAAAGATACATTGGATTAACCAAAAATACTTGTTTGTTAAAAGTCATGGCTCTTCAAATTGGTTCAACAAAATAGATAAGATTTCGGTTTATAACAATTGTCCCCAAAGTGTAATAAGGACCAAATCTTAAGTGTTGACTCTTCAATTATTGATCCCCCAATGTATCATCGGACTACGTGGCCTTATTGCCTGAAAAAAAACATGCTTAAAACGTCAACATAAAGTTGGTGAATTCATAGGTTTATGTAAATCAATGGTAGGACCGCAAGATTTCCAAGTGTATGATTGAGCAACAGATGCAAACATCATAAAAAGTAATTACGTTTCCTTAGGCTTATGGACACCGAGGCTCGACGTATATGAATGCAATTATAATTTGCCAACTGGTGTCCGTGAATGATGTGCTAACCCTGCAACATCCCAAATTCGACATGGTATGCGTTCGTTCCCAGTGATAGCTAGTCACCCGAACGGGGATTGTCAATCCCTAATAGATCTATCCATAACATTCGCGCCCGCACAATGTAATTCCCAATCACATCTATGCAATTAACAGTTCATGATCATGGACATAAAGGGGTTATGGTAACTTAGGCAAACCCGTAATCCATGCAGTAAAAATAGTACACTTGCCGTCCAGTTTGTAAATACAAAGCATGTTTTTTTGTTCTCCACCCCAAGGATGTAAATCATTTAAATAATTGTAAAGCATGGGGCTATGAACTCACCTTAGCCGGTAGTTCTCTGAATGATAACAAATATCCAAGTAAGCAGTGGATCACACCGTTAAGTACCTAAGTAAGTACGGTCAAGTCTTAGTTTACACATTTAAACTAATGACTCATTGTATAAACTAAATCCCATTTTAAGTTTATATATACCGTGATCACTTGTGTAGTGATGCACAAGGTTATTGTATTTATACTTTCGATGGTTCTCGAGAAACGTGTAATCATCATTAATAAATATACATTATTTATTAACTTGTTATTAAATCGTTCGATGTCCGAATATCTTATCGTTCGACCGATTTGTCAAGTGTTTCATCTATTTTACTTTTGTCCTAAAATACCCTTAAGTTTCTAATTATTTCACTTTTAGTCCCTAGGTTTACAAATATACATATTTATATTTTAAACCTTTTAGTTTTGGAAATGACGAAATTGGTCCTTTAAGTTTACAAAGAGATAGTTTAGGTTTTTATAGTTACACTTTCATCCCTAAGTTTCACAATGTTTCACAAACAGTCCCTGTAGTTTTTGTATTTCGAAAAATGACAAGGTTAACCCCTATGTTTCGGAAATTGCATTATTAGTCCCTCGACTTGAGAAAATCGCATTTTCATCCCAATTAAATCCCGACAAGTGGCATTTGGCCTTATTTAGTCCAAATAAGCCAACAAAGCAACTTCGGCTTACAAATAAGCTATTCGGGCTTATTTTGGCTTAACGGGCCTTGTTGGGCCCGTTAAGGTCCGTTTAGGTTTTTAACGATCCATTTTAGTTTCAATAAGTCCAAAAGCCTTCAATAAGCTCATATGGGACTGTTAAGCTTAAAATAAGCTCGACGAGCTTATTGAAGCTTATTTCGAGTTTGTTGGGCTTATGGGCCCAAGGACTTAACCCGATAAGGGTGTTTAGAGTCCTTAAACTTTTCCTAGTGCTTTTTCCATCTTGAAATAAGCCGAACAGCTGTTTTCCTTTTCAGCTTATTCTAAATAAGCAAATAAGCTATTAAGCAACTCTAATGGGCCGGTCTTGGGCCCGTTAAGGTCCGGTAAGGTTTTAAAGGGTTTTATTGGGTCCATTAGGGTCCGTTAAGTTCATTTAGGTCTAATAAGCGCTTTGGAGGTCGGTTTGCTTATTTAGCTTATTCGATAAGCTAATAAGCAACTGTTGGGCCTATTGGGCCCGATAGAAACCCGGTAAGGGTTCTAGGGGTTGGGCCTTAATCCTTTTGGGTCCAATGTCTTCGCTAGGATCCTTTGAAGGCTTATAGGCGGTTTAAGCTCGCGAATAAGCTGTTAAAGCTTATTGAGAGCTTATGGCGCTTGTTGGGCCCGCGAATGGGCTAGTAAGCCTTTTAAGGGTTAGGTTAGGTTTCTAAACAAGTCGGGAGCCCTATGCGAAACAAATCGAGCACTTCCCATTATGATTTAGCCCGAGTGGCTTATTAATAAGTCGCGGCTTATTAATAAGCTCTCGTTGGGCCTTGTTGGGCTCGATAGAGGCTCGTTAGGGGTGTTAGCCATTTTAGTTGGGTTCGTTTAGGTCCGAAAGATTTATTAGCATCTCGTATGTTCCCATTAAATCGTCTAGCACTAAAATGATGTGTTTAACATTTTCTAATCGTGACTTGCGACATGCAAACGTTCATTAACGTCGACTACATGTTCCCACACCCTCATGTCGTGTTTACCACAATAGTTTACGCATAGTTTCTCTTTAAATTTACGAACAAGGCTTATTACCCATGTCGTGTACATTTTTATATAACATGGTTATTGTTCGCGTTAGCTTATACGTTTCTAGCATCGTGCAAGTTATTAAACGAGTACAATGTGCTCATAGCATGTTCATTTTATGTTTATCATGCGTGCTTTCCCTTTAGCATGTCGTATACACATACTCTTGACCCCTAAGCTAGTTTACAAATAAATGAACACGTAAAATACGAAGGAAAAGAGTTGTATACCACTTACAAAGGTCCTATAGCTCGAGAGGTTTAGGAGTGGACGTGCAAAATGTTAATCCAAAGGTGTACACGATCGAACCAACCAACCCTAGCTCGAATAACCCTTGTGGGTACTTGTTGGTTCGAAATGGAAACGTGAGGGTGCTTGGTTGCGGTTTATATATCCCGAACAAGAGAGGTAGTGAATGTTTAAGTGTTTGTAAGTTTAAGAAAGGTCTAAGTGTATGTGTAGGAGCATATTTATAGGCAAGTGAGCTTAGTCACATCTCTTAGTCCACACAAAACCAAACCGTGCCCTTAGGAAGTGGTTTTCGTGTATTCTTAGTTAGTCACACATGGTATTTAGCTAAACCACTAAGTACATGTATTAATTAGGTAGTTGAGGTACAAGATCTTGCTAGATTATGGAAATCTTATGATTTGGTATGTTGTTTCATTGCTAACCGCGGCTAGAAGGGCAAAGGAAACAAAATGAGTATTAACCATTGGGTAAGGGGTTAGTAGGAGACCATTAGGACAAGTCTTAATGAGCTAGGTGAGGTACTTGTACCTTTAAGGATCATTAGAGGATTTGTTAGTTGTCTATGCACTAGGAACGAATGGAGTATGGGTTTAAGTCACCCATATTCGGCCCTTGTGGCTTGTTAATACAAGAACTATACAAATTTTGTGTTCAGAGATCAAAGGTGGGTGTTGGTTTGAGTCTAGGTAAGTCTAGGTATTTCCGGGGTGCGTCCAAATGTATTTTATCGCGAAACGTAACCCTTTTACGTGACCAATAAAAATAAAATACGCAAAGTACATAATTATCATCAAAATAATTATTCCTTACTTGGTTGATGTAAACCCTTAATTTATTTGGTGACCGTTTACATTCATTGATTATTTCTAGTCTACGCGGTTTAGCTTAAAAGTAAACATTAAAAGTAAGCGCGTATCGGACTAAAATAAATAGTGATCATTAATATAGTCGTACAATGACACGAAAATGAGAAATGTTACATAAGCCTCATGGTTTACTATAAATACCCCTCTCCAAGGATGGAGATGGTGTTTGGCTTCATTTGTAACTTACACATTTGCAATTCAACCATTCAGACTTTATCTCTCTTGTTTCTTCTATAACTTCTCTTTAACTTTTTCATTCATCAAGAAAATAATTTTCTAAAATCGCATTTTTAAAAAGTTCTCTCCCTTTGTGGCGATTTCCGCCCCCTTTTTCCGGCGATCTAACCCTATATCCGCCTCTCTATCAATCTCTTTTGGATTCATTTATTATTTGCTCTAATTCGTGTAGAAGTCATTGGTTTTATGCGATTTATAGCTAGAATAATGTTTCTAAGGTGGTTTGATATGCAATCGGATTTTAGGGTTAGGTTTTAATTCATGAGGGGGTGGTCGGTCTTGCTGAATTGATACATCTATATCTATCCTGTCATGATTGATTTCCATCTTGCCGCCTCTCTATCTATTTAATTCATAGGATCGTTTAGGGTTTCGTTAATTGTTATAGATATGCAATCGGCGACTTGGGTTTTTTGGTCATGGAGATGTGGATCTGGTTGTTTGCTTGGTTTGGAATCGTCATTGGTTATGGAACGAAACCCTAACCCTATTTTTAGGGTTCAATTTGTTGATTATTATTATGTGGGTTTTGTTTTTTCCTGGTGGATGCATGGTAGCAGCGAATGGAAAACCTTTATTAGGGTTTTTGCTTATCGTATCATCTTTGGTTTGCTGCTGGCCGATTTTGCTGCTTAGTGATCCCTTGTTTCATTCATAAGGGTTTCGCTGGTTTGGATTTATTAGTTTGCGCTGGTGCTTAATGATTAACAGCTAGGGTTTTCGATCCTAGTGTGCTTTTTCAGCTTCTAAGCCCTAATTAGGGTTTATACCCTTGTTTAGGGTCTCATCGCAGCATGATCTCATTTTGGGTTTCATGTTTGTGCTGCGAGTTCATCCTCAGATCCTTAAAACCCTTGTTTAGGGCTTCGGCTGCTGATTCTTACCTTAGGGTTTGGGTGATTTTCGGGCATTGTGGTCTGGTTGATCTCAGTTGTAAGGTTTTTTTGTTATGTGTCAACGAATGCGCGTTTTTAAGGGTTAAGTTTTTTTTGTCCTTTTGGTGAGGACTCATATTGGATGCATTTATGTGGCTGTTGATGCGTCTTGGCATCATTTTGGGGGTGGTTGTGGGTTTGAGGGAGAGTGGGATTTGGGAAGTTATGTACAGCATAATATTTTTGGTTTATGCTGATGTTGGGGTTGTTGATGGTGGTGAGATCCGAATGCTGGGTTGGTTCTAGGGTTTGCCTGCCGTATTTGTGTCACATGGCCAAGAGTTAGTCGTGGGTTATCTGTTTGGGAAGTTAGTCATGGTGTGATGATGTGTCTAGGGTTGGCTGCTTAGTTGTACTAGCAATACTTGGTTTGTTTGGAAGTGTTGTAATTTATAGGATGAGGTTTGTAGCTTAGTTGTGAAAGACCACTTGCCGATGTGAGGGCTGTTGTGTTTCTATTTGTATCTTGGGGCTGGATTTTTGCTTCCTTACAGGTCCTTGTAACAAATTTTTATATTCATCTATGTCTGTATTTAAAACATTAGAAGAGGCGAGGCGCAGTTTGTACTCAAATATAGAGGTGTTTGGTACGGATTGCAGTTTGTGGTCATTCTTGGCTTCTTATATCTTTGCGGGAATTATCATTTGTGGGTGTCGCTATCTCCGTGAAATGGGGTGTTCTATATTGGATTAGGCGGGAGTGTTGGGTGCATGTTGTCTATGGGTGTCTTTGGTCAGAAGTATGAACCCGTGATGGGGGAGTACGGATGATCTTGGGTTCGTGGGTGGGGATGGAGGGGTCGTCTTCAGTCCACCTAGATTTGATTAGATTCTTGGTTGGGTTAGTGCTGCCTGGCGGGCTTACGTTGTGATGGTAGTGTAGTGGGGGGGTTGGGTGTTTGTTGGAGGAGGTGGTGGGTGTAGTGAGGGTGGGGACAGGGGTGGGAGTCGAGGGATGGGGAGCGGACGAGTTTGGATCGTAGGGATGGGGTGGGTGCGGTATCAGTAGGAGAGTTAAGGGTAGGAGAACAAGAAGAGGTAGAAGGAAAAGGAGGAACGGTTAGACGGGTACGCGAGAAGGCAGCAAGAGAAGACGAAAAAAGGCAGGAGGGAGGCGGTAGAAGGAGATAAGAAGGAGAGGAAGGGAGAGGAGAGGACCGGGAGAGGCAGGGAGGGGGATGTTAGGCGGAAAAGAAGAAGGAGGGCAAAGGAAGAAAAAAAGAGAGAGCGAAAAAAGAATAGGAAGGAGAGCGAGAAATGAAGGAGAGCAAGTAAATGAGGAGAGCGAAGGAAGGAGAGTGACGAGTAGGAGGAAAATAGGCCGAGAAGAGACGGAGGCATAGAAGGAGGGAAAGAGAGAGAAAGAGTAAAGAGGCAGGAAACAGAGGAAGAAGAGAAGACAACGTACGAGGAGATAGACAAGAGAGGTAGAGGAGAAGCAGAAAGAAGGCAGTTATGAAGAAGAAGAGAGCAGCAAAGAGAAAGCAAAGGAGTAGAGAGAAGGAAGCGAGAGGAATAGAAGAGGAGCGATAGAGGAAGACAAAGAGTTAAGAGAAAGGGAAAAGAGGCGTAGGTCAAAGGGAGGCAATAGAGGAGGACGAGTAAGGAAGATCGAGCGAGAGAGGTAGCAGATGAACGGCGCGGGTAAGTTTAGCGGCGAGACGGAAAGAGGAAGAAGAGGACGAAGAGAAGAAGACTTTAGTAGAGTTAGGAAGAAGGAAGAGGAAAAGAGAGGAGAGGGAAACAGGTTCGGAGCAGGAAAAGGATCGCGAAAACGGAGAAGAAGAGAGTAGAGAATGTAAAGAGAAGGTAGCCACGTAAGGCGGTAGCGAGACCGACGCGTCGAGACACAGAAACGAGGAGAGAGAGAG
Organism: Tanacetum coccineum; assembly: GCA_026074375.1. NCBI lineage: Eukaryota > Viridiplantae > Streptophyta > Magnoliopsida > Asterales > Asteraceae > Tanacetum > Tanacetum coccineum. Next base: position 18,542 of record BQNB010029540.1, on the reverse strand, counting down.
AGCTAAAAGAGAAAGAAGAGAGGAGAGAAGTCAGTACAGAGAATAGAGAAAAGAGAGAGAGGAAAGGAAGCAAGAAGATCAAAGAGAGCGAATATCAGAAAAAGAGAACAAAGGTCTTAAGTAACTTAGAGGATAGGGGCAGAGAAGAACAAAATAAGCGACAGTCAGCAGCGAAAGGACGAGACGGAAGTGTAAGTTAAGCAATGAAAAAGAAGAGAGTAGAGGAGAAGTAGACGAAAAGCAAGATAGGAGAGGTAGGAGGAGAGAAAGGGAAGGGAGGAGAGAGAGAAGGAGAGAGGAGGAGGAAAGTCAGAAGAGAGGCAGGAAGAAAAGGCAGAAGAAGGAAAGTAGGAAAGGAGGTCAAAGGGAACGGTACTCCCGAAAGACGTGGAAGGGAAGAGAAGAGAAGAGAGAGGGAGAGAGAGCGAAAGATAGTAAGGTCAGTAGCAGAAAGGAAGAGAAAAGGCGATGTAGGCAGAGCAGGTAGAAGCTTCGGCGCGAGTAGGTAAGCGAGGGAGAGAGACAAGGGAGCAGGAAGGTAGAGAGGGAAGGAGGGTAAGAGCAACGGATTAGAAGAGGAGGCGACGGAGGAAGAGCGGGGCAGAAGAAGCAGAGAAGAGAGGAGTACGCGCGAACAAGAGAAGAAGAAAGAGAGAGAGGAGAGAGACGAGAGAGGAAGAGGAGAGGGAGTACGAAGGAGAGAAAGAAAGTGAGTAAGAGAGAAAGTTATTAGACCGAGCGCGGAAGTGAAGAGCAGATAGAGAGGAGGAGGAGTAGTAAAAAGAGATGAGGAGAGATAGACAGAAAGAACGAGAGGAGAGGAGACAGCGGAGAAGGAGTAGAACCAAGAGAGAAGAGGAAGGGAATAGGAGAAGGGAGCAAGAAAAAGGGGCTTTTTAGATGCTAAAAAGTAAGAAAGTGAGAGAAAGGGAGAGGGGCAGGCAAAGAGAAAGGTAGGAGGAGACGAAAGCTCTAAGAGGCAGAGAAGGAGAAAGAAAGAGTAGAGGGAAGAGACAACAAAGAGAGAGAGAGGAGCCAGACGAATTGCCAGGTTTTAAGAAGAGCGCGCAGAAGACGTAAGACAGCGAGACGAAGAAGAATAAGAAGGCGGTTGAGGAAGAGAAAGAGGAGGGGAAGGAGAGAGGTACAGAGAGGAGGATGAAAGGAGGGAGAAGAGAAGAAAGGAAAGAAGGGAAAGGAGAGGACATTTTTTTTTAACGACGAGGACCACGGAGAGCAAGCAGAGAGGCAGTAGAGGAGACGAGAATTATAAGGGACCGACAGAGGGCACGAAAGCAAGTATGAGTAGGAGAGATGCGATAGGGAGAGCAGGGAAAGGATAGCAGGCGGAAGCAGGAGGTACAGGTAGAAAAGTAGTTTAAAGGGCAAGAAAGGGACATTAGAGTACGAGGAAGAGGTAGAGAAGCAGAAGGGGGATAAAGAGTAGAGTACAACAACCAGGGGAGGACGGAAGAGTAAAGTAGAGAGACGAGGTTAAGGATAGACGATAGAGTAGTATCACACTTAAGAGAAAGAGGAGAGAGGAATAGGAAAAGAAGATCGAAGGGAGAGCAGAGTAGAGAGGGAGAGAGAGCGGAGAAGAAGGAAGAAAGAGAGGAGGAAGCAGGAGAGGAAGTCAAGGAGCACGAATTGTAGAGAAGAGCACAGAGAAAGAGTAGCAAAGAAGAGAGTCAGAGCGGGGAGACAGTCACAGAAGAGATGAATAGAGAGAGAGGAGTAGAGAAGAAGGTAGGGAGATAAAAGAGAGAGGAGAAAGATAATAGAAGTCGAAGAAGGAAAGTAGAGAGACGAAGGAGACGAGGCAGCTAAAGGACACCGTAAAAGGAGAGCAGAAGGACAAGAAACAGACAGAGCAAGGCAGAGGAAGAGCGGAGAAGAAGAGGATTGCAGGCGAAGACACGTATCAGAGGAGGAGAAGAAAAGAAGAAGCGAAGAAGAGTCGGCGACGAGGACACGAAGCACATTTAATGAGGAAGAGAGGAAACGAGAGAAAGAGGTTGAGTAGACAAGAGAGGAAGAGGACGAGAAGGAAGAGAGGAAGGTGTGAGTAGGAAGATAAGGGGAGGAGAGAGACAGAGGAAAAGGCAGCAGGGAGGCAGGCGGGACAAGAAGAAAGACAGCGCGAAAGCACTAGAAAGAAGGAAGGAGAGTCGGACGAGGGATAAAAAAAGCCACGAGCAAATGAGAGGAAAGGAGCAGACTAATAGAAGATAGAAGAAGAATAAGGAGAGGGTAGCGCGAAGATAGAGAGGAAAGAGTTTTTTTCTCAAGAAGGAGGGGAGAGTTTTAGGAGAAATAGGGCGCAAAGAAGAGGAAGAGATAGAACGAAGGGACGGAAGGGAGCGAGAGGACGACGGAGCAGTTAAAGTAGGCCGCAGACGGAAAGTAAACCTGCGTAGCTAAGAGAAGCTGACGAGCGAGAGACATAGAGGGGAAGAGTAGGAGGAGAGGACAAAAAGGAAGAGCGGAGACAGAGACGAAGAGAAGAGAGTAGGAGGAAGATGGGAGAGAGAGAGAGAGGGAAGCAGCAGGAGCTGGGAGGGAGAGTAGAGAGAATAGCATGAGTCAGAGAAAGGAGAGGAAGTACGCAGAAAAGGAGGGAAAAGAGGCAGAGAAGGAGAAGAGATAGGGAATGGAAGGATATAGGAGGGAAAAAGAAGAGTAGAAGAGAGTAGAAAGAGGAATAGAACGGTAGAGAGAGAGTAAAAGAGAGGACTTAGTCACGGCGAGAGAAAGAGGAGAGGCACGCATGAGGAATGCGGGGAGGGAAGAAGAAAGGAAGATGGAGAGAGACGAAGATGGAGTAGAAACACGACGAAAGGCTCGCCCGCACACAGACGGAATCAGCCTTAACAGAGTCAGAGCGGGAGCAAAAGATAAGGTAAGAGCAGAAAAGAGAGAGCAAGGCACAAAAAGGACGAGAAGGAGAGACCAGAGGAGGACAGAGAGAGGTAGAGGAGCAAAAACGATACGAGAAAGAAAGATAGAGGAGAGAGAAGCACAGAGCAGACCCAGCAAAAGGACAGAGCGAAGGAAGGGAGAAGAGACGAGAGAGGAGAGCACACCAGGAGGCAGGGAAAGGAGTTAACAGAAAAGGAAGCGAGTAGGCAGGGAGGGAGGATACGAACGAACGAGAAGATAGATTCGGAGTAGCAAGAGGGGAGAGGCAAAACTAGAGACAGTAAACGAGAAAGAAGAGAAAAAGGGAAAAGCTAGTAGGAAGGAACGGAGGAGCGACGCACCGTATGATGTAGACGGACAGCACCGGTAGGAGAGATGTAGACGACGCGAGAGAAGGTCGTGAGCGATACAGATTCAGAGGAGGTAGACGAGGAGGCAAAGAGAGGAGAAAGAGAATAGGAGTTAAGAGCCGGCAAAGGACAGGAGAGAGCAGAAAGAGAAGAAAGGAGCGGAAGACAGGAAGAAAGTTAGAGGTAGGGTTTCACGGAAGAGACAAAGGAAGTACAAGGAGAGGTAGAACAGGCCAGGATAACGAGGATAGTAGAGAGGAGAGAGGGCTAAGAGAGTAGGAGAGACGATGGTTAGGTAAAGTCTTAGCGAGGAGCGGAAGAGTAAGAGACGGTACTAGGAAAGAGAAGGGGGAGAGGACAAGACAGAGAGAGTGGAGGGAGTAAGAAGGAAAGTCGAAAGCAGAGTCTGAAGAGAGAGGAAAAGTAGAAAAGATGAGTCATAGGAAGAGAAAGAGGGAGGAGAGAAGAGAAAGGAAAGAGCTGTAGAGAGAAGAACGGGAAGAAGAACTAGTAAAGGAGAGAGTGAAAGGTTTAATGAAGGAAGAGAGGACAGAAGTCGACGAGAGGAGGGAGATTGACAAAGAGGAAGAGAGCAGTGAGCAGAGAAGAGGAGAAGAGGCCAGGGGAGGGCCCAAGATAGGAGGAGAGGAACACGGGAACGAGGAAAGGAGATAGAGAGGAAAGCGTCGGCGAGTTAAGGACAGCGAGAATACGTAGAAGACGGAAGGTTAGCGGAGAGCGTAGGAGGAAAAAGGAGAATGACTAGGCGAAGGGAAGCCGTCAAAGAGAGATGAGACGAGCGAAGGCAAAGAGAGAAACAGGAGGAAGAGAGGAGAAAGAAGATTTGTACCATTAGAGGTAGACGGAATGGTACGCGGCCAGATAGGTTACGCGGAAGAGAGGAGAAAAGAGAGAGAGGAGAACAAGAAAGGGACGGAATAGAATTAATAGAAGGAGGCAGAGAACGGAGAAAGAAAACAGGTTCGACGGACGTAAGACAGAAGAGAGAGTAAGAGATAAGGAAGTAAGAGAGTAGGGAAGGAAAAAAGGAAGGCGGCAGCCAGGAGGAAGGAGAGAGAAGGAGAGAAGGGTAGGAAAGGTCGGAGAGAGAAAGGAAGAGGAAGAGAAGGAGAGAGCACGAGATAGAGAGGAGAAATAGGAGAGATCAGCAATTCAAAGAGAGAAGAAAGAGATAGAGGAGGGGACAGGAGGAGGAGAGGAAACGAGAGACGAGGAGGCAGCAGAGCGAGAAGAGTAGACTATGCGACGAATAGAGAGGAGAGGAAGTAAGGAGAGGAGCGAAAGATGCAGGAGCAGACTGGCAGGACAGCGAGTTCAGCACGGAGAAAGTAGAGAAGAGAGTAGAAAAGGAGGCAACAAAGGAGGCGATCGTACTGACGGAAGAGTCGGCAGAGAGTCAGCACAGAGCAGAGGAGGACGAAAGGAGATAGGCGTAAAGACGTAGCAGACGCGGCCCCGCGCGAAGGTTCATCAGACACGAGGAGCGGTAGACCGAAGCTCGGTCGAACTGAGAGCAGGCAACGGAGCAAGACTCTCGAGAGGCGACGCGCGCATGCAGACCGGCGGCCTACGCTGCGGAAGAAACGAAGATCGACGGTAGCTTACCTTCACTCACTTCGCCGCTCTCCTCCACGTCCGTCTAACCCACGTCCGTAACCACGTCCCGCCTCCCCCCCTCTGTACTTTCCACTCTTCTACTTCCCTCTTCCTCCCTTTTCCTTCTCTTCCTTTCTCCTCTGTTTTCCCTACTCCTCTCTCTACTTCCTCCTCTTTCCTCTCCTCTCTCTCTGGCTACTTTCTCTCTTCACTCTTCTCTTTCTCTCCCTTCTTCACTCTCTTTCTCCTCTCTCTTTACTTCTTCTTTCTACCCTCTCTCTTCTTTCTCTCTACACCCTCCTTCTTCTCCTCACCTTCCTTCTTCTCTCTCAACCTTCTCCACCTCTTTTACTACTCTTCTCTCTCTCCCTCCTTACACTTCCTCCCTTCTCCTCTTCCCTTCTCCTCACCCTTCTCCTACTACTCCTCTCCCTTCACTCTCTCCCCCTCTACTCTCCATACCTACCTCTCTTCTCTCCTACCCCCTACTTCTCTCTCTCCTCTCCCTACTCTTCTCCTCCTTCTACTCCCTCTCTATCTCTTCTCCTTCCTTCTCTCCCCTCTCCACCTCCTCTCTTTCTGGACCCTCCTGCCTTCTCTCTCCTCTCCTTCCTTTCTCTCTCTCCCTCCTTTCCTCTCTGTCTCCCTTTACCTTCTCTCCCCTCATTTACTCCCCCTCAACCTACTTCTCTTCCCTCCCTCTTACTGCCTCTCTCTCCCTCTCTTTCTTAACTCTCTCTTTGGAAGGAATTGAGTTGATTCTTTGGGGAGATTTGAAGATAATGATGGAATCCTCAAAAGAAGAAAATGATCAAAGTGACTTCTGGAATAATCAACAAAATTGGGAGATTGTCACATGGAGATTATATGAAGCTTGTGGAGTTTACATATTAGAGCTTGAAGATGGGACAGTCATTCATATGTTGGTTGAAAGAAGGTATCCTCTCTTAAAGGATTTGATGCAAAGGATGCTTGATTTTGGATTAGAAGTTGAGATAGAAAGTACTGTTGCATTAGATTTGATAAGATTCATTAAACAACAGCTGAATGAAGAGTAAAGAAGAAATGGAATTGAGAAGGGTTTGAGTGTTGGCTAACCACCACACAACAAATGGTCATCAGTTCACCATGCTTAATAGGCATAAGAACTGGCTAGTCCATAAGCAAACGGCTTGTGGTAAAGACTTCTCAAATCCGTTTATGGTTGACAATTTACCAAAAATTGTAGGGTTCTCAACTCACCTTGCTTCATGGTTAAGAGTTGGCTAGTCCAGGATCAAACAGTTCTTGGTAAAGACTACTCAAATCTGTTGATAGCTGATAGTTTGCTAAAAACTATATGGTTTATCAATGCACCATGTTATGGCAATGAAGCATTGGCTAGTCCAAAAGCAAACGGTATTTGGTAAAGACAAATCAATTCCGTTGATGGTTGACAGTTTACCAAAAACTGTATGGTAATTAACTCACCATATTTTTCAATAAAGAGTTGACTATCCCAGAGCAAACGGCTACTGGTAAAGGAAAATCAAATCCGTTTATGGCTGGTAGTTTGCCAAAAACTACAAAGCCAACTTAGTTGGATTGTTGCTGAAAAGATGTTGCTGTGTTGCTGAAAAGATGTTGCTGTTGAAGACGTGTTGCAGAAGGATAGCAAAAGATGTCAAAGATTATTAAAGATCAAGATCAAGATTTGACAAAGTGTTTGGATACATCCTCCAAGAACTTAAGAAGAATAAACCGAAGAAACATGAAGTTAAACAAGTTCAACAATCATGTTTAGGGGAGGATTGTTGGGAATTGTGTATTCCTAACTTAGTACCGTTAGTTCTATACTTAGTACCGCTAGTTATAGTTAGTACTGAAAGTACAAAATGTTAAGTACTGTTCAGATAGTTAGTACCGTTAGTACAAAATAGTTAGTACCGTTTAAGAGATATGTATGAGATATTGTAGGAAAAGATATGTATTATCTTTTACGCATTTTGTAAGCCTGTTAGGGTTTATCCTTGGTCTATAAAAGGAACCCTACGGCATTAGAGAGATGATACACAGAGAAAACACACAGATCTCATCTCATACAATCATATCTCATAGTTAGTAATCTGTAATCATATTAGCAGATTAATAGAAATCAAAGTTTAGTATTCATTATTCTTCTTAATACTATTGTGTAGATTCCGCATATACAATAAGTATTCATAGTCAGTGTTTCTCTATAGTCAATCTGTATTTATACAAGTTGGCTATCACCCTTAGCAGGCTGCAAAGATCTGTTTAGTTTGGGACTCACATTATCTTTAGGAATAGTGAAGTTTACAGATGGAACCAATTAGATTGCCTATAAGATGCCCCATAAGATTGAGCAATATAATTCACTATCGAATTTGGAAAAAGAGCACATGAAATCAGTCTACTTAAGGAACAAGGAGGACAAGATAAGAAGAGTAGAGTACGTGATGAACAAGATATTAGGGTTCTATAAGGAGTTTTTAGAGCTTAGACCCGAATATTTGACTGGACTTGAAGACGAAGGAGGAGTCACGTAAAGACGTGTGACTCTGAGTCTAGCTACAAGACTCGTTAAATAAAGAAACGTGCTTTTTGGGAGGCAACCCAATTCTTTTAATTCAATGTATTTTTGGAGTGCCTTGTGTGTTTTATTCTTAATTATTTATTTTTATATGTTTGAATTATTAATTGAATATGCTTTGTTTTGTCTTTAACCTCGTCTTAATTACAACCAAAGGTATTTCATAAAAGTTGTTAAAGAAAAATTAGGTTTCTAAGAACCATTTCAAACATATTAAATAAATTATTTAGATTAATTCGCGTCTTGTGTCAATTTCTAGTCATATGATTGTGATAATTAATCTCTGGTTTTATGCAGTATTTTCTACAGGAAATAACTAATGGGTTTGCGTGCAGAAAATTTTCCTAAGAAAAACAAATGTTAAATTTTCATAGTGTCTGGAGACGGCGTCAGGACTTTTCATGACGGCGTCACGTCTCCAGACTTGTAAAAATTCAAATTTTCTATTATTTTTGAAAATTAATTTTGTATAATTTCCAAAATTTGTAATTTTCTTAAAAACCTGCTATAAACCACGATTACATTAACATAATCATCCTATCTTTACTGCTTTATTGAGTCTAAACTCTAAAAGTTTCGTTGTATATATCATTATCCCGCCGATTTTATGCCAGGTGTAGTTGTTTTTTTGTCTTTTATTTACAGGTTATATTTGATGAGAAGAAGCCATGAGTTTTTAGGAGTTTTATGTGGATGACTCTTGGATGACAATTTAGCCAGTTATCATGTGTTTCTTCTCTTTTTTTTTTTTAACCACCTATTACCCTTAATCTTGAGTTGAGTTTTCCTATCCCAAGGTAAAAAAACCATCCTTGGATACAAAAGAGAAAATAGCATATACCAAGGTAACCCCCAACAAATTGTGACTATCTTCCCCCGTTGAAATATCCACCCCCCCCAAAAACCACAACAGGACAAAAGAAAAATAAAAGAGAAAAAAGATGTTCCATGGATCCCACATGTGAGCTGATTATTGAACAACTAATAGACAACAATTTCATACCTCTCAAAGACATATTAAGTTTATCCCGTAGCACAACCTAATTCAATACTTGAAACAAATATTCCATCTGAGTACTTTTTTCTCCCCTTTTTGGATCCCTTCGTAAAGAACTTAACAGCCTATTTACCATCTTCTCTTGCACTGAACTTTGCTTCTTGGATTCAAAAGCAAACAATCTAAGGAACTCATCTTTTAACAATCTATCATTTATCCATTGATCTAACCAAAACATTGTGTTACCACCATCCCCCACACATTTAGTGACATTCAACTGTAAATCTACACCATTCTGTTTTAATTGATGAATACCATGGACGCAATCTATCCATGCAGATGATTTACCATGATGAGGAGGTTGATCATAATATCCTTGAGTGCCATGGATAGCCTTAATAATCCTTACCTATTAAGCGTCTGATTGCATTTTAAATCTCCAAATCCATTAAAATAAGAGAGATCAATTCATATTAAAGACACTCGAGACCCCTAAACCACCAAACTCTTTACTAGCCAACACTGTGTCCCAACTAACCCATGCTAACTTAAGTTCCCCCATTTTAGATCCTCTAAAGAAATTACTTCTTAAAGATTCGAGCTTTTTCAATAAACCATGTTGGACTTTATATAATGCAAAATTAGAAGTCGGTAAGGATCCAAGGACCAATTCAAGAAGCGTCAGACGTCTCCTTGTAGAAAGGGTTTTCACCTTCCTTTTGGATAATTTAGCCACAATTTTGTCCACTACCATGTCCCAATATTGCAATCTAAACATACTCGATCCAACTTGCACTCCTAAATATTTGAAAGGAGTTTTGGAAGCTTCATAGCCTATAATATCCGCTCTTCTCACAACCTTTTCATATTTAACACCACCTATTCCCACACGACTACATTTATGAAGATTAATTTGAAGACCAGAGGTCAAGTAAAAACATTGCAATATTTGAACTATATTATGCAAATTAGAGTCATTCCATTCTCCAATAACCCCACATCATTAACATAAAAAGATGAGAGAGCATAAACCGATCACGAGATCCAATTGAGACTCATTAGAAGAAGCCATGATTCCTTGATCTACAAAATAAAATGTGGAATGATTCCATTACTAATAAAAATAGAAACAAAGATAGCGGGTCACCCTAACGAAGGCCTCAATGAAATCTGAATTCCTTTGTAGGGCTACCATTCACCAAAACTGATCTTGTTGACGAGTTCAAGCATCCCATGATCTAACCCCTTCACTTTTCAACACACCCAAACCGTTGCATAATATCATTCAAAAAATCCCATGTAACTGAATCATATGCTTTTTCAAAATCTACTTTAAAAATCATTTTTTCTTCTTCTTAATAAAATTTATCGTTTAAAAAGATAAACCTATTTATAAATCTTTTCATATCATAAAACATACTTAACACTTACAAAATATACTTAAACTTTGAACCTCTTCAAAATCCTAGACATATTCATGTCACATAGAATTGAAATTCATATTCACTACGGTTTATATATTTTTGGACATCTTCATACTTTATAAACATTTCACAAACAAACATAATGGATGCTCTAAGAGCAACTACTATGGTAAACCTTTCTAAAGGTTTATAATTATGTTATGACATTAATTTATAAACCTTTTAGTTTTACTTACCTATCTCCACTATGTATAAACCTTTTCAAGTTTTATAAACATCTCACATAATTCAAATCCTTTAAATTATGAAAAGGTCTAATATCCTAGACCTCTTCATGTCACACAAGCTTGAAATGAATGTTCACTGTGGTTTACAAGTTTTTAGACCTCTTCATAATTTTATAAACCACCATAATTTTATAAAACTATCAAATTCTAAACCGACTAATATTAGAAAACATACAAAAAACTAAGTACCAAATTTACCAATTTTCTAACTCTAGCCACGACAAAACAAGTTGCTGAAAATATGAGTTTACTTGTTTGGTTTATTTGTTTAAGCTTTATTATATCTCGGAGTGTGCATTTTGAAGTTGGTTTGTTTTTGGTAGTTTAAACTAAAGCCACTTCAACAAATATAACATTTGTAGAAAAGTTCATTTGCATACCAGTTTCTTCTCACATACCAAGGGACAAATCCTCACCATACATTTGGGTTTAATCAAATAGTGGGGATTAATAGAAGATTTATTATATAAAACATAATTTCTTGTCAAATATATAAAACATTTCTTTTTTTATTTTTTTCTTTTTTTATTTCACACACATTAAATTAAAAATAACTTGTTACTCGATCTCTCTATTATCTTTTCACATACAGTAAAAAATACATAGTATCACCAACCACTAATCAGTCATCAAATCGGTTATCTGATCTTCATTAATTGTTCACCAATCGATTGAATTTGATACGATCGACAATGCAAATGATTGATTAAAATATGAAGTTACGAAGAAGGAGGGCTTCAGAATTGGTTAGTTTAATTTATTTAAAGTTTTTATTGTCTAATTAGGATATATTTCATTAATTTTGGGCTTTTTTATTTAATTAGTGTTTGATTGGATTTTATGATTATTAGTTTTTTATTGTTATTGTAGTTGGAATTTCAGTTGTTTGGATTGATTTTGACTTTAATTATTCATTGGTTTCATTCGATATATCGTATCGTAACGTAATGCTTTATCATCATTTCTATGCATTGCTTTTTTAATAAGCTAAATATTGAAAATGAATTGTATCTTAGTCCAGGCTATCCGGGGTTTTCCTGTGCGATAACAACAAGTAGGCCGTAAATTAAAGAGAAAGTTGCGCTCAAATATGTCTCGTATGTGAGCGAGAGTCCCCAACTTTTGTGTCAACTATAATTCTTGCATATGTTGTAGGTTCTCATCATCCAAAGATCGGAATAATATTAACTTGCATAGCTCTCATGTATCGGCACAAAGCAACATTGGAGCATTCTAGTTCTCTTATGGTCCAAGAGGTTAGATATACTACATAATCAATCTATTTGTTTATAGAAGTAAATTTGTTGTTGCAGTTCCTTTTGTTGGTTGAAGAGACTAAATACATGTAAAGAATTCCTAAGGCGGTTTTTGATGTGCGTTCTAATGTGTTTAATGCTTTTTGAATTATTAGAATTAAATAATTATTTGAATAAAGCTAATGGATGATAAACTGACTAGGCATTTATATTAAAAATCAGTTCTATCATACATAAGTATTTCATGATACCATGATCATAATAATAACAGTTTTCTATAAAAGTTTAAAAATGCGTTATCTCGACTTTGGCTGGAAATAATCTTATAGCATAGTGGCTATTAGAAGAACCTTTCTTTCTTTCTTTTTTGAAACGATATAACTCAGACCTCCCTCTCTTAAATAAAGATAACAATTTCAACCTGTATACTAATTGGGTTGATTTGTTTTTTTATATATCTCTAATGGCTGACATAAAAGAACTAGATAAAGATGGAACGGGCATATGGGTTGAACAGGTTAAGAGTCATTCGATAGTCTATTTTTCATTGAAGATTATTCTTGTAATGCAGATGTTTTTGTAATAATTAGTGGATCGATTATGTAAGGCATACCATGTCTTGAACGGTTTTCTTTAAAGTTTTGATATTATTTAAGTTGTTTTCTTTAGTAATAACTAGTGCTTTCATTTCCATCACCCAACCCGCATATATTTTCATTTTTCTAAGAGACTTGGAGTCACAACCTAGGTGTTAAACAGCTGGTCTGATACTGGTCTATAGCCTCTTGATAGCAACCTTTTTCCCTCTGCTTGAGGATATGTAATGAAATGTTTTCAAGGTCTATTTGTGTCCCATAATTAGGATGCTACTTACAACTGAATGAAGATTGAGGGTGTAAGTTCTATGTGACGATCTGCAGTTTATTTGAACATCGACTTATACGATGTCACAACAGTTATGATAATAGTTAGATAAAGACTAAGAAAATATGATTTAAGTATTATTGTCTTATAAAAAAAGGCTCAGTTGAAGGTTATTATGTCTAACTATAAGATGTCACAATCTAAACAAAGCTAGCTAAGATGTATAATATTCGGCAACTATAAAACGGATGTGACAGTGCTAACGTAACTGTGTACACCTTTTGTCGATTGTAGAAGGGATGTCACGATGTTCCTGATGGAACATGTTGATCCCTTTTGAACAGATCTAACTTAGCTTGTTAAAGCTTAGTTGTGTTGGATATTTTCAAAACAACTATAGTAGAAACTAAGATTGAGAATATCATAAACTATGCGGAAACTAGTTTGCAATACTAAAAAGAACAATAAAACAGTAAACAAACTTTTACTAAACTTTCACCCTCAATATGAAACCTACACTCAGAATAGTGATAAGGTTACAAATAACATGAAGCTATGAAAATCAAATATTTACTCTTAACACTTATCCCCGGACACCTCCTTTTATACACCAGGATCCTTCAAGGCTTAAATACCTTTCCTAATCTTATCAGATACTTTTCTATAAACAAACGTAATCTCCTAAAGAAACATAATTATACATATCTTCTTACAAATAACTAATACTTATCTTCGTAAGTATTCTTGTTCTTTAATCAATCTTTGATCTCATCTCTGTCAGCATAATCCTTCCAGCAGTAGTAATCACTCAGCAGTTGTAACTGAGCACAAGCAATATTAACCACTTAGATAGTTACTCCTAGCAGTATTAACATCACACGGTACTAACTTTTGTACTAGCAGTATAACTGCTTAGTAGATTATTTAGTCTTTATCTCTGAGCGTCATAACTTCAGTAGCAATAATAATTTATGTTAACAGTACTAATATATACTAACGAATAGAAACTAACCGTTAGTAAACTTTTACACAACCAATACTAACTACTTAGCATAATTTTCATTAGTATTACCAACAGCACTAAGTTATGCTTGACAGCATTAATATATACCTGAGCAGTAGTAACTCTAAGAATCATCTTGAAGTCTTTTAATCCCAATAATCCTCCCCTAATTTTATTGTTCATCTTCTTAATCTTCAAGTTTCTTCATTAAAAGTCTTCATCACTATCAGGAGGATGTATTCAAATACTTCATTGACCCTTTTCCTGCTTGTCATACCTTGAGTAGTTGATAGCACAATCTCATTCTAAGAGCAGCTTGAAGATTTTTGTTCACATGTTGAGATTGTATTGGTGTAAGGGATACCTTTTCTCAACACAACATAAAGATATGTAGATATTTAAACCTTACAAAGTGCACCTCCACTGTATCAAACATTCCCTCCCCCCCCCCCCCCCCTTTCCCCGCCCCCCCCCACCTCCCTCCCCCCCCCCTCCCCCCCCCCCCCCCCGCTTCCAAGAAGTCACTTTGTAACCAGTAGAATTTCTCCATACTTCCACTTTTTATGTCAGGTTCCAGAACATTACTTCATATCACCCCATAACACTCTTTTCATATCATCCTCTGTCCTTCGTATTCCCATGTTTGTAGCATTAACCAACTTCTAGAGGGTCTCTAATTCCTTCTCTATCAATATTCTAGAGCATCTTGATCATTGATAAGTATCTTTTTGAACTTCCATCAGCTCTTATCAATCGAAAGTATACAAACTTTCCTTCTTTGACAATCTTGTATTTAACAATCACTGGAGGTTTGGTGGCTATAGGTATAGCATCAATTGCTACCTCATCATCTTTAACTATCTCAATATGCTTTTTCATCTCTGCCTCATCTTAATCATCATCTTTTTCTATGGCTTTCTATATGGCGGTGGCTATCTATCTTCTGCTTCGTTAATTATCAGTTTCAACGTGCAGCCGTCGCGGCGCGTACCCTTTTAGAACTTCCTTATTGTTCCCTTGTTCTCACTACTTTTCACCAAACTATATATTTCATGTCCTACAAATAGAGTGTTTCCTTTTCATCTCTTTAATCAAAACATCTCTTGGATCTCATCAATAACTTTTGCTCTTCAACTGATATGGTTGTATCCAGACCATGTTCTTCAAATCGGTAGACCATTATATTTGCTCTATTGTGGCTTAGTTGGTGGGCTTGCTCCTTTTCTATTGAGCCGGTTGAGGCAAAGTGTTTCTTTCTCTTCTCTAAGAGTCTACAAATAATTGTGACTTTGATGGCTTTAATATTCAACTGTTCTTCGTTCTTCTGTTGCATTTGTTGAGCCTAATTGAAAGTCTGCATCTACATATCATTTGTGTATCTCATGAATCAAGTAAAGCTATTTTGGCTTTTTCTCCTTTAGTCTTGAAATCTCTCCTTCTTCTTCCAAGTTTAGCTGTAGTTGAGCTTCAAGATTTCTAGCAACTCTTCATCCATTACAATTTATCTTTCTTCTTTAAAGGTTTTTTAGGCTCAACCATTTTTGCCTTGCCTTTTGATCCTTTAAGCCTGAGGAACACGTGATGCTTGTAAAGGAGATGATTTTGCTTTGAATTCACTTATATCTTAAACTACAACCCCTCAACCTTGGGTCTTGTGTTGTAGTTGTATGTAAGCACAATGTACTAGCTTTTGTTTCATCTGCTTGATTTCTATTAGAGGTCTAGCCAGAGTCAACTCATCAACAATTGTTTTGGAGCATTGGCAGTATTAACTTCAACATTAGCAGTATACTTAAACTTACCAGCAGTAGTAACTGGATCAGCAACACTAACTTCCTTTTCAGCAACTTCTTTTCCTGCTCTTCCAACACCTGTATCAAACATCAGGTTGTCATCATTCATCTCTTGAGTCATATCCACCAGAAAAAAGGGGGGTCACTTATTAATCAGTATTAAGATCAGTAATTTTCCTCCCTGTTTTTTGGATTCATCCTCCTGAGGCACCCAAACAAACATCATAGAGATAATACCCTGCTAGCTGAACAACCTTCCTGTGAAGTCTCTGAACCCTGGTGTTCTTGACTTCTTTCTGTTTCCAAAACTATGTACTCTTCTTTTCAAGCTCCTAAATCTCCAAAGCTTGATTAGATTTTGTAGTCTCCAGAGCAAGATCTCTTGATTATAATTGGGTACAAAGATTCATCAATTTAGTAAGTTGCATTATATCCTTACCACTTTGAGGTGGATCACAAGAATGGATAGCTACATGCTCCTCATTGATAGCCTCATCAGGGATAGGCTCTGTAGGACCACTATCATTCCTCTGTTTCTTTCTTGACTTTTTCTTTTGAGGTTTAGATGAAGATGGTTGAGTATGAATGGGTGTAGAATGAGAATCAGTAGGAGCAGCTAAATCTGTCATCTATGTCCCTTCAGTACGTTGAACCATCATTGATTAAAAATATAGTGTGACCTTCTATAAAAACCCTTTCCTGGTCTCTTCATGTTTAGCAAACACCTCTTGGTGTGGGATGGTATAAACATAAATTCCTTTATGTCTGACATCCCTCAACTTGTTTATCTAGAAGACTTGCACAAACCTTGGATACATAAGAAATTTTACCCCACCCTCTAAGTTCATACACATATTGTCAAAAATGTACTTGGAGAAGTTGAAATTTTTATTTGTGGCAAGACATATGATAGCAGATGCCATAGTGCTACTGAACCAATTTTCCTGGAGGTAGTCTTAGCAATAAGGCATCTGCAATATGGGGATGGATAAGGCATTTCCATTGGATGAAAAAAAGCTTTATAGAATGTAAGCTTTTGAGTAAGATTTACATACCTCATTCTTTCCAATTCTGCAAAAATGGTAGCAGTAGGTAGACAATCTGTTCCTTTAGCATTATCCAACTTAAGATCACTCCTTATACTCGTCTCAGTGATGATTACCTTCTTTTTGTCTTCTAGGGCTTGTATCTGACGCTCCCCATTAACTGTCTTAGCCTTAGCAGATGTCCAGAACTGTTCAATACAGGTAGTATAAATGGTGGGATTAACCGTTAACGCATATTGGACAGAACTTGTTACTCAGAAATCATAAATTCCTCAAACCCATTACTTTTGGGGTTTCTCAAAAAACGCACCCAAATAGTGAGTTTCACAAACTTGGGGTCAACATTGTGATGGGTTTTTGATGATTCAGAAGATGAAATTATTTAGGGTATATGAATAAGAAGGGGAAATTGTTAAACAAATTGTAAAATGAATGAATGAGTTATTGAAACCCTTAATCGAAGTATTTATGACATCACCCTCAACAAATTAACTTGAATGGCATATCATTAAGCAAAGCCCACCTAACAGTATTAACTAACCCAGCAGTAGCAAGTTATGCCTGGTAGCATTAACTTATGCCTAACAGCAGTAAGTGTATGCCTAGCAGCATAAACTAATACGGGCAGCAGTAAATTAAGCCTAACAGCATTAACTTAAGCTTAGCAGCATTACGTTTAAGCTGAGCAACATTAACTTTAAGACACCAGTATTAACCCTAATTTCTTTCCAAACAGCATTTACATCATCAATTTTGATTCTCACAAGCTCTCTTTCTGTTTTTAATCTCTCAATATCTCTCATTTCTTTTTCTCACCAATTCACTCTATCTATTTTTATATTTCAAATCAAGAGCCCTTTCAGACAGTTTGGTACAAAATTCCATCAATTCCTTTAGTTTCATGTTGTCCTCCCCACTTCCAAGTGTGTTAACTCTTGAGAGAGGTGGATCATTGGATTGTTTAGATGCAGACTTAAACCTAGTTTAATCTACCGCACCCCACTAATATGGTATCTTGGCACCTGGGACAACTATTTGAATCAGCTCCCTAAGGAAAAGACTCATTAAGTGTTGCCATAGATTGGGTCCTATTTATGTTACCACTATCCTGCTCTTCTTCTAAGCTAGAAGCAGTAGTGGCATCCCTTTCTATTCTGTCTTCCTACTCATTAGTGACAGTCTCATCTGTTACAAGGGGAATGGGTCTACTAGACTGAAATATCTCAGTGGTCCTTTTGGCTTTCCTAGGTTTTTGAGTCTTTTTGTGTTAAGATT